>JBAJNP010000131.1:0-136777 GCA_036877545.1 Yasuhikotakia modesta | reverse complement strand
ATTAGCGCTACTTTACAGCATTTAATCTTATTAATAACTTTTACATGTAATGTATAAAGTAATCTATCCGTACATACATCTGTACCCTAAACACATTCACTTACGTTTATATTTATGAGTTTGAAAGGTGTTTTTATCCAGAGACTTCCAGTGAATTCAGGCTACATTTGGTCAGTGGATGTAGGAACTGGGCTTTTGTAGTGTGAACCTACTGTACAATATAAATCATCATTTGTATTCTGTTCATGTGGTCCTACCGAGCATCTGTCCACACTATTCGGCTCTCCTGATGATCCAGCGTGAGTCCGTTAGGCCAGGCGCCGATCTCCATGTCTTTAAACACCACGTGTCTTCCGCTTCCACTCATTGAAGTTGCTTCGATCCGAGGAAAGGTAGCGTCCCAGTCAGTCCAGAACAGAATTCTACACACGGAATAACTGATTACAAACTGGGCATCTCAACACTTTACCAAACTCAACATAAACATTCAAAAGGTCAAAAACATTCCTCCAAAAAAAGCAACAACAAACACATCTAAACATTTAGAAAAGCTAATTTAGCTCATGTTTTCTATTTAATATAATTATAATCTGTTTGCGGTCTGGGAGACCGAACGGCCATTATAATAGCTTTAATTTTTATGCTAATTAATTGTAAATTGCAACTTGATAATATGCTTTTAAAATCATGAAAAATGTTACATTACTCTGTTTTGAGTCTCGGGTATTAAACGTAATAAATCTATCATATGCAAACTTGTTTTATGAGTAAATGTAAATAATAAATTCATTTCATAATTACCATAATTTATTACACACTCTGGGTTTCTGGCACCCTAAATAAGCAGGAAGTTAAATCAATCTTAGAGGAGGAAAGTTATGTTTATTGACAGTGCAATCCTCTGGGGTGGAATGAAAACAAAGGGCACATTCTAATGGCTGTATTACAGGAATTATAAGATGCTAAATTATAAGATTGCAGCAAGCTTGTATGCTAATGAAATGTGTGATCGCGTTCTTGGATCAGACATTAACGCTATCAAAAATATTTAAATTACCAGCCAAATGTTTGCAGAGGACGAAAGGTAAACACAGAATATACCAAAAGCATGAGTACTGCTACGAGGATGGCGTAGCGTTCCTTCAGCTGGCCAAACCGCCGGTCTGTGGTCTGCAATCATTAATTCAAGCTTTCAATGAATAAAAGACTCACTAATTACACCAACTAATCCCCTTTATTTTCAACACACACGGCTCTGTGACACTTGTGTGGGTATTTTCTGAGTAACTCTGGGTGTATTTTAATACATGCCACACTGCTGGAGTGTGAAATCAGACTTTGAACGTTTTTGCTAATTGTTCTTTTCAGGTTTCAGTGAAATGGCTCTTAGCGTGCTATCCAACCGAGCGCAGACACGCGCTCCACTCAGACTGAGAAAGATACGCCATTTCTGCTCTATGGGTTGCACAGTGAGTTTGGCAAAAATTATTTCTGCAGTATTAAACAAAACAAAAGCAACAACAACCATGTTTTTGCCTTTTTTTTGTTATTTTTTTATATCGCCAATAACTCATGACACAAAACAAAAGCTAAAACCCTGATTTTGCTTTTTTGTTTGTTGTTTGTTTAGTTTCCTTTGTACAATGCCAATAACAATAATTCATGTGCCACAACTCTGAGCTCAAGCTGTCAGACACGAGACTTCTCCCCTGAACTTCATGACGTCTCCATGAGAAATGCAGAGCTGAGCACAAGCGGAGTACAGCTGAGAGCAAGAGGACAAAAAAAGAAATGTAACAGCGAATAAACAGCAAGATGCCGCGTGTTATCCTAGAACTATCATTAGTAATAGATGACAAACAAGCGCGCTGAAATATGATTGCTCTGTTACGTACCCAAGATAGACTCTAGGAGGACAAATTAGGGTATAAAAACTTCCTCCTGTTTGCTCTGTGAAGCAGCGCCTCAGTATCACTGACGGGACTCAAAGTAAGAATGAGGAAAGGGGAGATTAGAGGGAGATGAATACACACCCTTGTCCGGGGTCCACGGCCAGCGCTCGTGGATGCTCCATACCGCCGGCAATCAAAGTGGTCCTCATCTGACCATTCAGCCTGGCCACCTCAATCTGATCCAAGTTGCTGTCTATCCAGTAAAGGTTTCCTGCAATCCAATCCACTGCGAGTCCCTCTGGGGTGGCCAACCCGTGCTGAATCACAACCTCGACCCCAGTTACACCTACAAAAACAAACCACTCAGGCTAGTTCATAGGGTGGACAGGATATCAAATTCAGCAGAGCGAGGCATTCTGGTTGCTTTGAGTTTCTGTCTGAGCTCCTCAAATGCTTCTCCCTGCTGAAAAGACCAGCTTAGACCAGCAGGAATTCTCACGATGGTTCAGGTGGAGAGATTAGCTAAGCCATGTGGTCTGCTAGCGGTTGGTCAACCAGCATGGTCTTTCAGATAAAGCTGGTTAAAATTGTGATTTAAGATTTTAAGTTTGCATCAGCAATTGTGCACCAGAAATGAACTCGCACACAAATGCACAACATTCTTAAAAATTGTATTTAAGTAATTCAAAAAAGTTAAAAAAGTAACACAATAACAAAACAATATTTTGTACAAGTACAGGATTTAAACGCATTAATCAGATTAATTTCATGCTGGAGTTGTTATCACGTCTGTTTAAATTTAAATGTCAAAAACACCATATATGTCCAAATGACTGACTCAGCCATTTTATTTCAACCACTCTCATCAGAAGCTTCCAGGAATGTTTATTTTGCATGTTGTGATGCTTATTAAATCAGTAGTACATAAACTATAACTTAAGGTTAAATCCCTGGTTGCACTTGACCCGTGTCTCTGAATCATGACACACTGCGTGCCGGTGACTAACAATGCTGGACTCCTCGGTACAATGAGCTCTGAAGAACAACATGCTGACATTGAAGGAGAGGAAGTTCTCCCTCGGTGTTTCAGGAAACATTAAAGACTTTCTCAGCTGTCTATAATCCAGCTGTTGGCAATTATCCTCAGCCATGGAGGGCTTTTGGAAACGCTAACAAAAGCAGAGCAATAGCTGCAACGGGAGCCTGGTCCTGAGAGAAAAAACAGCTTCAAAACAGTCTTCAAAACAATACAAGGGTATTCATCAGCTTCTACAGAGGCTTTACCCATCATTCCGAGGGGCAGCTCATGCACAATGCATATTGCAATGCATTACTCTTCAGGGGACGTGGCTTGTGTATTAGTAACCAGGAAATGGAATTTCTACACAAACCAGAGCTCAGGTTAAACAAAGACCAAGCAGGACCGGAGCGTGAATGTTGTGTTTATTACCTCCGGTGTCTGAGAGCTTTCCTCTATAGATCTTATCTTCCACCACGTCCGTCCAGTACAACAAACTGCGGTTGAAGTGGAAGTCGAGAGCGATGGTGTTCCGCAGGCCCGGAACAAGCAGGCTGTAGTCACGTTTATGAAGGTCGATGCGTCTGATCTCGTGCCGAATAGAGAAGATAACGAAGGCCTCAAAGGGATCTGAGATGGAAGAAACAAACTGGTCATTAACACTCCACACCTGTGCATTAGAAGATTCAGGAGCTTTGTGTGGAATCGTCAACCGCACGCATTTTTCTGTGCGCACACATGCTAATGAGGCTTTTAGCTGATGCTTTTATCCCAAACGACTTACAGTACACTCATTACACGGACAATCCACCTGGAGCAATCTAAGATTAAAGGAGCTTTCACCCTCGAGTACTCTTTATAAGACCAAGACCTCTTTAAATGGACAAAAAAGAGAACCAGGTGGGAAAAACAGCAACAGCTCTGATGGCGCATGTTGTGATGTATCTAGCGGTAAAAGCAGTCTCACTGCACTTTGTGTTCACACTTTTGGTTTCAGGAAACCAGATCGTTGCGGTAATTAAAAAATATATTTTTGCAAGGTATATGTTGTTACAGTGAATATTATTGTTTGAATTACACTGAATATTATTCCTTAATTCTTAAGTTGCTAAGTTACTTTTAGGTAGCAGAATGTCTAAAGTGGACTTTCGAAATAACATGTAACTCTAGTAGGTTTTTAATTCAATTTCTCCACAGCCCATCTCTTTACTCACCACCTCCACCCCAACCAATGAGAAATGATTTTCTCGTGGCATGCAGATAACCTGCTGAGAGCTATAAATGTGGCAATCTACTAAAACAAGTGCGTACTCTCACGAGCTATATGTGTCACTTAAGCTAAATCTATAAAACACCACACAGATGCTCATTGTCATATTCTGACTAATGACCCAAATTCAGATACCCTGAGACGATTCAGAAACATTTGGCAGGCTTTCTGCTGTACGACATTAGCTTCTCAATGGGAAGTTCCTGCTGGCGGTTCCTGCTGTCATTCTATTACTGTTACTCTTATTGCTGTGCAAAGGGACAGATTTCAGGCCTCATCTATATGAATACTGCATACATGTGTGGCTTAAGTGAAGTTATCCCATGATAATCAAATTTGCATCCATTTGCATTTTTCAATTCAACAAGACCAGGAGAAGATGCAAAGCTGGTAATTAGCGCAAGTTATTTATTTACTTCAGTTCTGTAGGAGAAAAACATCCACCCTGAAAGACTTCTTCACTAAAAAAGAAATAAAACGTTGCCATTATTTACTCACCCTCGTGTCGTTCTACAGCTACATGTTGTTATTTTTCCATTAAACACAAAAGTTGCCATACAATGACAGTTTATAGTGACCACAGCTGTCATCTCCCTAAAATTCACCAGTTGTTTATAATCAATATTTTTACTGCGATATTTTGACATTTTTGTAGCTCAAAAGTGCTTGGTCACAATAACCTGTCATATAGCAAGAGAAGTTTTGAGTAACTGTTTCTTTAAACCGTAGACATCAGTGAAAAGCTTGAGAAATTTAAGTACCGGTGCTGCTGCAGCTCTCTCCATCTGGATCGAGTGTCCAGCCGGGATAACAGGAGCACTTGACGGTGGTTTTATGTTGCTCACATATCTGACTACACTTCAGGTGCGTGGTGCAGTAGTCCACTGTCTCGCATGTGCGGTTGTCAGAGCTTAGATTGAGTCCAGTGGGGCAAGAACACAAAACCCCTTTGCTGGGGATCACCACACACTGGTGACTGCAGCCTCCGTTTCCCTCCAGACATTTCTCTGGAAGAGACAAAAACAGTGTGAGAGAGGAAAAAAAGGGTTATATAAAAAGGCTGCTGACAGAAACTCATGTTTGCTGCCATATGATGCTTGAATTGAAACAGAGAATTCACAGATGAGTAAAAACCAACCGGGTCAGAGTTTGCATTGAACATTTGCACAAGACAAGGAGAAAATTTGAGCTAGCTTATCGTTCCTCACCGGGAACGTTTTGCCATGTCTTTGTTGACTAGAACTGTTAACTCTGACCTAATCAAAATAACCAGCCAAGTATGTTAACAAAAAAACAGCAAAGTACCGAATCAAATTATGCATCAGACAGAAAAACCTGGAGACTGAATTATGGAGAGCGACTCCAGCCACTGCACTGGCCAAACAAAGTCATTCGATGTGGAAAATGGCTTTTTCTTTAGTTTAAAATAAATGAAACCTGGGTCTCGGATACATCGTCTTGTTTCTGAACGGATCAGACAAACTCAGGTTTCTCTTAGTCTCTCATCTCTAATGGATAAGCTTTTTTCTTTCATCGAAGCACCTGGTCCTTTTTTATTTATTTATTTTTGGAGAAAACTACATCACGAGAAAGACAAAAGGGAGGGAAACACAGCCTGGTGAAAATGACACTTTCCAAGGTCTCTTTGCCTCCGCTGATTAAGATGATGCCCTCTGCGCCAGCGAGAGAGAATTGAATTTTCCTCACTGGGGGCCAGATGTCCATACAGAGGCAGAGAATAGCTGCTTTCCAGCGGTTACAAATAGCATTGAGTCTCTCTGCTCTGGCTTGAACCAGTCAAACCCTTAGAGTCCACTGGCATGATCTAATTGGCAATGAGAGGCCCGTGCCAAAAACAGGTCCAGTCAGTCAAATAATGGACTTTGTCCTCAGTACCTGAATCTGTGAGCTCCCGTGGGCATCTACAGACAACAGAAAACCACTCAAACATCTGTCTAAATGCATTCTGAGGGAATTATACATCAGTGAATCTCTGGAGACTCCTTTCTTTCCCCGCTGAGGGCTTCACAAGCAAACAGATCCTCATGTTTAGTTCTGATTCTGGCCGGATTCATGTTTTCTCTGCATACAGAGCTCATGTTGGTTTTCCATTACAGTTGCTCAAGGACGCAACACAAAGAGAATCAAGCAGCCCCGAGGGACATGCGGTGTGGACACAAACAAAGTATCATCGGGTCTGTTCACCTACAGAGAGGTAAACAATACATATTGATTCACCCAAGTGTCCAATTCTATACCGCTCAGGTTGAGTATATTACCTTATGCAATAGCCACCTCTTATGGTTTGGTTTCCTGTGTATTTTGTAACTATACCACGTGACCAATTATCAGGCAACCCAACAAACATCAAATTCTCACAGAATGCACTAACACCTCACATAATACAATGGTGGCTTTTAACAGGTGATATTTAAAAGACCTACACTGAATACAACAACGAGGCGGTGAGCACTGGCATTATAGACTTGTGTTAAATATCACTGCCAACACTTATATTGATTTAAGACCACATGAAATCAAAATCAAAGTTTTGTGGCTTTTAGTCCATGTCTGTTAGCTCTGAGGCCATAATAAACTTTTATTGGACATACTGATTCAAAACATACACTGTTTTACTTGCAGGAAAACAGACCAGAAATATTGACGATCTATTTTGTGTGGGGGCCGTACACAAATCATCGGTCAATAAAACGCCGTCTGGAATGAGAAACCCACAGCTGTGGCGCTATCAACCAATAACAATGGCTCACAATGTGGCTCATCCAATCAGCATCAGTCCATATGCAATCTGTCCATTTTTATTCTTTATAAAGACGTCCCGCAGACCAGGTTTTAATTAGTTTCCATGCATGTACTCACCACAGAAAGTGCCCTCGTCTGATTGGTCGGCACAGTCGTTTCTACCATCACAGATCTTGTGCGGGGGCAGGCAGGTGCTGGAGTCATTAGCACAGGGCTGAGTGGGGGGCTTACAGATGGAGGTCTCGCAGGACTCTTCATCAGAGCGGTCTTCACAGTCATCGTCGCCGTCGCACACCCAGCTCTTACTGATGCACTTCCCTTGAGACACAACACTCTGTCAGATCTCCCAATATATCAAGCTGTCAGGCCTAATTTGCTGTCTGGAGTTACTGCAAGTATGTGCTGAAGCTAAAGCGTGTTGGAACGTCAGGCACAGATGATGACATACAGACCGTTCTGGCCACACTTTCAGAGAAATACATTTGTTTAGCATCCAGGCAGTTTTCCTGGAGTTCAACCTAATAAACAGGTGAACAGACTTATTAAAACTTATGTAAACTTATTCAAAATCGGTCAAAAGTGTATGTTTAGTATTCTGGCTGCAGCGCACCGGTCTGAAAAGAGGCACGTTATGTTTTAGAGCAGTTTAACATCAAAAAGACTAAGAAGTGTTAAGCTCTTTTATGGACTGCCTATTCATGTCTTTTTACAAGGCAATCGTTTACAATTAGAGCGACTGTAACATCAAACAAACCCTTGTTGATTGATTTCTCTGTGCTTAGAATGCGGCAAAAACTTAGACAGATACAAATCACAGCAAAACACCTTCAACATTAAACATGGAGAGTTTAATTGTTATAAAACCTGTTTACTTCTCTGTGTTTATTACGGAAGCGTGCACTTGTTTATGGTAAATTATTTTCCTGATTATCATATTGAAATATAAGCAAAAAGAAATGTATACACTGGCTTTCTGAAGAATGCAAACACAATCATGCTAACAAAATATTGCTGTTTGTCTCAGCTTGCTAACAAGCCAAACACAGCAATGGTGCGAGTGTGGGGCGGGACTAATTCTTTAGCAGACCAATGAGAGACGAGAAAGGGTTTTGGGAATGTTTCTTTTTAGTTGTGTTTGATGACGCTATTTGTGCTAAAGTTACACACTTCAGCTTCATATTCATGCTCATAATGACATAGTCTAACAGCGGTACTTTATAAGAGTAATGCTACCAAAAATATACATCCCTGTAAAGTAAAATATTACTCAAGAATCGCAACAGTGCTGCATAAACATGAACATACCAGGTTATTGCAATGGATTGCACCATGCAACGTTAAAGGACTGGATTTATCATCCAATTTGCAAGAGGCAAGGATAACTCAAACTCAAGGATGGCATCAGGGTACTAGATAACCCACTGCGTCACAGAATTTAGCAGCTACATTGTAAGCACAGAGCCAAATATAGCACAGTGTCAGAGCATGGAAATCAATGGACTAGCTGCTTTAGAGGCACATGTGCTAAGCTAACCTGAACTTTTGCAGGTAAACTTGGCTTGAGGGTCACACATTCTCTTGACCCCTTTGCAGTTGACTTCATCGCTGCCGTCTTCGCAGTCTTTGTCCCCATCGCAGCGCCAGCGCTCAGGGATGCAGGTCCCATCCGCGCGGCAGTGGAACTCGTCTCCGCTGCATTCCACAGGAGGCAAGGCTGGATGTGACCAAAACATATGACAGATATCAGGATAATCACTAAACAGACACTTTTGTGTTGGTATTCCATCACAAAAACAAGCTACTTACTCACCAATCACCTGCAATCCAGTTTAAGTGAGCGCTAACTTTACTGAACTAGCCCTGAATGATACGTTTTTTAATTAAATCATGGTCATTCTAGCACAAGCATGCCTGATGAAAATTAAATCATTCTCAGGCACTAATGCCATTATAAGGCTGGGAGAAGCCAGCATATTATTTAATATAACCCTGATTGCTTGGTGGCCTGTGTGTGAGTAAATTATAGGATAATTTTCATTTTTGGAGGAACTAGTCCTTTAAACTTATATATTGCACCTTATTTATTAAACAATGTACCAGTCAAAGAAACGCATATTTTCAGGCATAAAACCAGACATTAGACAGTCTATAAAGCACAAGAGAACACAGCAGTCCTGCACACTCCATCTAATCTCACACTCAGAAACTGAAAAATGTGTCATGCAAATTACTTTCAGTTGCTGTGCTGGAACCTGATTTGTGTAACTCCTTTAGTGAATCAGCTGCTATAAAACTCAGACTGCATACAAATAAACAAAGCAGAAGAACTAAATCATTTTTACTTTTCATGGTTTCATGGTTGGATATCAGCTTGCATCACAAATAAAAAGAAAATTAAAAAGATTTCATAATGAGCTTTAAAGCTTTGAATCACTGACCCTCTTCTTTTCGAGTACTTCAGCAAGTCTTAACAATGTTTTACCAAGTGTACTTCAAAATGTTCCTGTGTTCACATTTTAATACATTCAAATATTCTCATGGACACTGGAAAAGGCTCAAAAGCGCCTGTATGCGTTCAGCACAAAGAAGAGAGGCACATTTTCTTAGAAAGAAAGAAGTTTTTTTTTACACTAGCCCGCTGCAATTTTCAGCTTCTGGTACATTCCGAATTCCCAGAGATTGAAAAGGATGTACATAATCGCCTCAAAAAGTGTTTTCACACCAAACCTTCCGCAACTACCAGCCTGTCCTTAAAAGAGAAGAAAATGGCCTTCTGAAACAGACAATGAACGGCTCACACACAGAGTGTGTGTTACACAAAGACCTGGGACCTGTGTTGGGGGGACGTGAAGCGGACAACCCCTGAGAGACGGAGCAGACCCGAGAATCTCCATCAGGAGCTGTTTTGATGAATGGCTCCTTCATTTCTATGACAAGCTGGTGAGCTGAAAGCATTGTAGAATTTGGCCTGAGCTTTCAGAGGTAATTACAGCAGATTAAAAGATTCGGATCTGTGAGGTGGTTCCCCAGCGAGCTCTGATAAGATTACATCTGCCGAGTGTGGAAGGAGAAAGTTTTCAAGCTTCCTAAATTAGGGACGTTTCACTAATGCAATTACAAGCAACTCCAACTTGATCATTATCTAACGGCTCTTCGTTGCTGATAATTAGTCGTGTAAAGCAGACGCTCACAAACACATTTGATAGGTTGGTTAAGAACACAAAGACGATTTTAATCAATGCAACAGAAATTTGACCTCCCTCCATTTTATTCTAATACTTAGCTGCTGTCATTGGATACACAACACTGTAGCTTTTTTGTAGCTTGTTTTTCATTTTTCTAACCAATCAAAATGACCAAACAACTGTCACCCAACAAAAACAGCTCATAAGGTGGAGATGAGGGGTGATGTCTTACCAGGAGCGACACCAGAACAGGTGACATTTTCATCACTGAAGTCCCCACAGTCATTGTCTCCATCACAGGCCCAGTGTTCCGGGATACACCTGCCGCTCCTGCACTGATACTGGCCATTAGCACAGGAGTGAACACAGCCCATCTCATCGCTGCTGTCCCCACAGTCGTCGTCTACAACCACAAACACAGTATGAGTACTAATGTTATGATGCTGTTCATGTTATGATCTTTACAGCAATGAAAAACACAGCTAACAGGGACTGATCTCAGAACATTGGCTAATGTTGTTCTGATGCTGTTAGCAAAACATTTGAAAACGCTACAGAATGACAAAATGTTTGAATATAACCAGGCAATAATTTGAATCTAAAAACTGGACATTATAAATGTTCAGAACTTTCAAAATAACACGTTTAAAGTTGCAACCAAAAATTGTTAGGGAATGTCGGGTCTTGTTTTCTGCTCCAAAAACTATCATGAAGAGAAAGAAGCTGTATTTATTGTTGTAGCCGTGTTGCATGCTGGGAAAACAAGTATTTCAGACCCTGAGGACTTGTAATAAATTGCAGGGGTTGCTGTATTGCCCTCTCCTTGATCTGAAATGGAGATATTTCAGATAAAATAATCTGTGAATATTTAATGGTTATTAATGTGATGAATTGCTTGGGCGACAAAAAGACTGGACAGTGGATCAATGGGCTTAATTGAATTAAAGAGCCGGGCTCTATTTTATCAGCTGCAGAGAAAATAGGCTAATACATCATCACGCTAAATGGAAGAGCAAGTTAAAGCTAACGCTAAAGTATTTTTTTACCTTCTGAATACACTCACCTGAGTCACAATGCCACTTCATGCTAATGCATCTCCCATTAGCACAGCTGAACTGTGTAAGAACTTCACAGGTAGCGAACGCTGCGAGCGGAGAGAAAGATTGTGAGAAACGTTCACCACAAAACCCTGATGCCTGAGAGCCCGTCCAATACATCACTGTCTCTTTGATACACTGAAGGAGAAAACCCATTTTTCATTTAGCTTTTAGCTTTGAAATATTGCAAAAGAAGTTTGTCCTGGCACAGATTGCTCTGTCATGCTAATAGATTAAATTTGGAAGCTCTTTTGTCCTTTGCAATTTAGTAGTTTCTTGCGTGTTTGGAGGAAAAGCTGGACTGGTAAACGTTCTCCTGCACTGTACCGCATTTTTACGCAGGTTGGGAAAATCCGCAGTCACACCGCAGGGCTTTATTGCTAGTATTGTGGAAGCTGAAACAGCCTGAAGGTCATGCAAAATGTCACAGTGAATTATGGGTATTTTCAAGCTAAGGTTAATGAAAAGAAAACAAACAAAGGAAAAACGAGACCTCACAGATGCAGCAAAAACAGTCAGAGGCAATAAACGCTCGGCAGGAAACAATATCACAGCGGCGATGAGATATCATTGTTTATAAGTTTCAGAAGCATTGATTTATAGATTCACAATGGTTATGGTTTTAACACGGTGAATAACTGCAGGTTTTGACCTGTGGATGATTGTGCATTTGAGACAAAGGAATGTTTTAAAAGATAAAGAATGGATCGTAATAATAACAGAAGTGCTTTGATGAATTTTAAATCTCCCTGTTAGCAGCTCTGTGACTCTACTGAACTAAAGTTCACATGTGAGGAGCTAATGCTGCATTCATGTCATGTTGCAGTTAGCATAACAGATCCTACTCAAAAATGTTCACATCTTTGTTTCTACGAATTTGTTTCTATGGCAACGCTCACAATGCCAAAATGGATCAATAAGTGACATTGAAAATAAAGAAATATTTTGTTGATGCATTCATTTATTGAGCTCTATATGTTTTTTGGAAAGTTTAAGAACAAAAAAAAAGTGTAGAGCAAAAAAAAGCTGCTTAACTGCCTTTAAAAGCATTTTTTACTGTCTTTATACAACAATCTACCAGGTAACAACAGACAGCATGAATAATTTACCTCATTACTTTTTATTTCATATTTAAGAGCACAGCCCCATTAGGAACAAAATGTGAAATGTGGCTCTTTTGTGCTTAGGAAACAAAACATTGTGAATTAGCTTATTTGTTACAAAATAATGAAACAGTCATCAGATGAGGACCATAATGCGGCAATTTGGTTATAACCAGGTACAATGAATATTAAATTAAACGACAATTGGAAAGTCAATGACTGTGCAAGTGTACAGGCATTATTCACTGTGTTTAGATGCTGTTGTGCTCCACTGGGTGACATCTCCAAAACACACACAGCTATAAACGGAGAATGTAAGATTTTAGAAATAACAGATCCCAGAGGCTTCCCTGAGAAAATGAGTTTTAAGGAATTGTTTTTTAAACCTCTGCCGCCTCATATAAGATTGCAGGGAAAGAACTCTTAAAAGGCAGAAAAAGCGTATCATGAAGTGTCGCTAATCTAAAACTGTTACCAGTCAAGATTACAGTCGAGTCAACAAATGAAAAAAGAAGTGAACATTTATTCCCAGAAGGTGTAGCTGTTATTGTTGACAGCAGTAAATCCCACATCCAAGTTTCACAACAGAATGTTGCAGTAGCTTGACTCTGGCAATTACTCCTTTCAGAGATCCAGGTTTCACAATAGTTCAGATTCAGCTACGAGCAGAAATAACAGACATGTTTAAACTCTGGCCAGTGAAATCTGTTTTAAAGGGTAAACAAGAATCTGTACGTTCACTAGACGTGCATCTCTCGGATTATTATACAGTCCTGTTTGGAGGCATTATCAAACCTGCTAACTTTGATCAGTTCATCCAGAAATGAAAGTTATTCCATCATTTACTCAACCTGTTTTTCCTTCTGAGGAACACAAAAGATATTTGAAGTACACTAAAAACATCCTCAAACAGTTTGAAGTGGTGCTCATTGACTTCCATTGAAGAGACAAGCAGTAAGACTAATCACTACTTCTATATTTTTGGGCAAACTATCTTTTAAACTAAACGAAACAAAAGCAGAACTCTTATAGCACATACTGATGCCTCTTCAAATTCAATTCCAAATATTTCAATAAATATAAACACATTTTGCTGCAAAAAAATATATAAATATAGTATTTCAGAAAACTGAAAAGTGCCCCAAATGTTGCTGTAAAACGTGAAGAAGCTCATCAAACGTCTCGGAGGAACTGTTTCAGGAACTGTGTCTGAGGTACCTCATGTGCAGTGCAGTTATGGAAGGCGGTGGAGCTTCTGCCCAGCTTCATTAGGATTAAGTGAAGTCAAGCGTGTGCTCTAATTGCTGCTTACACTGCTAGTGTTTGTGCAGGAGTGTGCTGAGGCGGTCTAACACACAGACGCAAGCCAGGAACGGCACCCAGAACGTGGCCTTGTTACCGCATTGCATAACACAGAAATGACAGCACTGACAGAGCTGCATATTTATATACAGTAACAGAGTAAAGATGCATTTACACTGACCTTTATATCAACGCAGGTGACAGAGGTACAGAAAACAATCATGAGAAGCTACATATCATTCGCTCTACAGATGACTGTTGATTCCCACACAGTCAGAGATCAGCTGTGAGTGGATTGTAATGAGGCAGATGTGCAGTACTAGAGATCACTGAGACAGACTGAGGCCACACTGAGGTAAAGGCTTACTGATGTCTATAGGTGCTGATAGATATAACTGATATCTATATTTATATATTGACAAATATGGTTATACACACAAAGTAATTTGTCTTGTTTACTGGAGCTTTCAGTGCCAAATTAAAATGAGGAAAGCGGTTATATAATATAATAGTGACAGAAGTAGCTTTGTGACTGTACAGGAGAGTTATTGCACAGATCTAGTATTTATAATAATTTACAGGATATCTCTGAAAAATATCTTCTGGATAATCTCAAGAATGAAAAAAACTGCTCTGTAATGTGTAAAGTTGAAGATGCTCTGAAAGTGAGACGATGAAAAACAAGACAGCCATGAAATGAGCAAAAAGCCAAACTGCTTAACCCTACTAATAAAGCGCAGCTACATAGCGTTCATCTGTAATTGTTCGTCAATTACAAGACCCCAAAATCACTACATTGGTTAATCCAATATGGCTAAATTGGGCTAGCAGATATGCTCCAAAAACTAAAGCCCCCTGCCTCATTGTCTTGCACGAACACATACGAGAAATGGCTTTTGCTAAAATTGCTGGCGCATACAGAGCCCCTTTAGAAGAATAACCGCCTTCACATTCAACGGCAGCATTTACATTTTGTTTTGAATAGTTGAATCGCAGTGGGAGTTCACAGTGGTAACTTTTCTGAGCCATTTCCTCTCAACGCCCTGTGTCATTACCTTTTGCCTGCTTTCAGGGGCTGGGATATGGTTTTGGAGAGCTTTTAACATCAGAGAATCTCTGATTTGTATTACCACGGTGCTCTTAAAAGCTCCTGCATCCAAGTTTAATTCCCATTTCCTTTCTGCATCTGCAAGCACAGACCTGGAGGCTGGAGGCATGTTTTCGGTTAAGATGTTCTGAACATTGAAACGCGGCAGAATAATCTACGAGTGGCTGCAAAGATACATCGCTTCCACTAACATGATCCCAGTGCTTTGGGCCAGCGTCAGACAGGAGTATTTGCAAACATTTCTCCAAAAACAGCTGCATTTCTTTCTGATTTAGAGCAAAAATGAAGCCTCAGACAATATTTACGTAAGCTGGCCACAAACAAACATGCCATATTGAATCTTAATAATAGTTTCATACTCATTTCTTTCAATTGGTTTCCAATTTGTTCCTTCATACAACTAAAACTGGCATTTCTATTTTTCATGCTTGTTTCCTTGCACATTCTTTGTTCTCTGAGAGCCATCTGATCCGGCCTTAAACTCCCCTGAGTATCATTTTGTAGAAAACAAGATGCTTTTCTCTCTGAACACGATTCACTGCTAGTTATTTTTTGGCTCAGTTAACATTTACCAGGCAAACTGAGTTCTGAAAAGCTTTTACATGCTACATTTCCTTTCATGCTAGGGGGCCCTAAATAGAGACCGGAAGGTTTAAATAAGAAACAAACCATTTTCAAGTCTAACATGACTCTTTCTCTATTCAGAACCCTGAGGACATTTACAGGTAATATCACAGTAAGCATCACTCAGAACTCACCACAGGAAGTGGACTCGTCCGACATGTCTCCACAGTCATCGTCTTGATCACAGAGCCACGCCTCAGGTACACAGCGGCCGTTACCACAGGTGAACTGACCAGCACGGCACGGCTGAGCTGAATATAATACCATAGAAAAATAAAAGAATCATTAATTGTGAATTTTGCAGTCTTAAAATCCCCTTGTAGTCTGTAAGTGTAACTCTGCTTTGATCATCAAAATGACATGTAAACAGTTCTTTTTGTGAAAATGGTTTTATTTGTGCCTTAAAATAGCTTAAATGTAACTCCACACCCCTGCTTGTTTGTATATGAATATTCATAATATGCAAATTAGTCTTAACACCCATTCAGTCATTCCATTGTGTTTCTGATATATACGATATACATCATGACATACAACGGTAAAATGTTCTAATAACGTTACTGCAAGAATGTTTTGAAAATCCTTGATCGTCCATGTTTTGGATGATCTTTTTAGCCTCAAAGGTTTTTATTTCAGTCCAAGAATGATACTTATTTACAGTCTATAGACCAACTCTAGTGTGACATTAGGAACCAGCAATATCCCTACAGTAGCACACAGCCATTTACTTTCCTCACTGCTTACTGTTCAACTTTTATTGATACACCAGGGACTCTTTATAGCCAATTCAACAGCTTCAAATCATCTCGAATCATCAAATATTAAACATATGAATCTGCTGTCAAGTTGAGCTCCTCGCTGATTCAGTATAATGACTTGTGTTCCACATCTCTTTGCTCTAACAGCTTCTGCTAAGTCAACAAAGAGCCGATCTCTCTCCGACTGGAGGGTCAGCTTTATCAGAGCCACGTCAGACCGCTGACGGCATTTATCACGTCTGCGCTTCCTCTCCATTGATCTTACAGCACTTAAAACAGCCGCTGAGTGTTACTCCTGGAAGCAGGCCAGGTGTTACTCCACTATGTAAAGGAGAAGTTGTGAATCCATAGTGAGAAAATTCTCTTCACACGCTTGCAGTACAAGCAGAAAACATTGATTATTATGCTCTCACCCAAAAGTGTGGGCTATTAACTTCTGTAATATGAAAGAGAAGCCAAACTGAATTTATATCGGACTTGCAAAATTAAAAACACTTCAATGGAGTGTGAAACGGACCAACATTTTTGTAAATGGTAGATGCCGGCGTGTGTTAGCTAAGGGAGGTGTTTAATATGTATGAAGGGTGGAGGTACCTGCGCATGTTTTATTAGACTCATCCTCATTATCCCCACAGTCATTGGTTCCATCACAAAGCCACCTCTTGGGTATGCAGCGGTTACTGGGGCACTTGAACTGGTCAACCGGGCAACTGTGGTTGGCTGGATGGAAAAATGAGGAAAAACTTTCTGTGCATATTAAACAAGGACTGATTTAAAAACAAATCTGTAGAGGAGAAAGAAAGCGATTGTAACAATTTTACTTTGTCCAACTCAAACTGCCGTCGTTTGAAATAAGAAACTTACATGTGGCAAAAGTAATGAAATTATTAATCCACTATAAAAGACTAGATACAATATTGTATTTAAAATTAAATCACAAACATTACCAAAAACATGAAAATGAAAGCTGAACATTGCCAACAAGGTACTTACATGGTGCAAATGTGGCATGTCAAAAACATAACATGTTTTTAAAATTCTGGAAAAGTCTAAGTGGTGTGTTATAGTGTGAAATAAAGCATTTTCACTTGTTAATGTATGTTTTGCTAATATTTTGTATATCACCAGATGAGTAATCCTTTATGTCCAATCAGAAATAAGTATTCCAAAGAGACGTTTACTATTTTACAATCCATGATATATTAAAAATATTGTGTGGTAACTCAAGCACTCTAGCAAGTATTAGCATCAGTCACTTAAGCTATAAAACACTGGAGGCTAACTGAAACAATTGCCTTTTCTAAACGGAACGTCACATGGTGAATAAGGTTGTACAATGTAGTTTATCACAAACAATTACCTCTGCTACAACTGACCGGCATCCCAACACACACACTGTCTATAAACAAAACAAATCCATCCTGCGCAAGCTCAACACACCTTCCTGTATTTTTCCGTTTGTTTGCATGTTCTGTTATATTGCCGACAGGCCGCTGTACATATAAGCGAGTTCATATGCATAATGCGCTACGTTTGTTTTGACACAGCACTTTTCACCGTGTTATTCATCTCTACTCCCGAGCTGGCTTCACATTTATCTCAAAATACGTGTTTGCCCTCAGGCTTTTGAGTTTATTTAAAGTAGTGCATGCGCTTTTCTCTGCTATTTGCTCTGTTTAATAATAGAACCTGCTATTACTCATAGCCCGGGATACTCAACGCATCCCCAACAGACGCTGAGTAACAGATGAAATGGAAAACCGGATTCAAGTGGGATCAAGCAGCAAAGTTTCAGGCGTATTAAACGGTAGGACATCCCAACATAGCAGGAAATTGATTCTGCAATTCTGATAATTCTGGCAGAACATCACATTAAAGTATTCCTCTAGTGAAAAATGACTTCCAACGGTTTAACATGCCGCTTATCTTATCGATTGGTTCATGAGGCGGCTGTGCGGTGGGACGCAGCGAGTGGGAGAACATACCGATAATCTGTTATTCTGTCATGTGATGCTGCAGTCTGTTTTACACAGATATTAATTAGCAACTTGTTAACATCAACTAATTATATGCAAACTGCATTTGGCAGATGCCTTTACCCAAAGCGACAACAATCAGCAATACGTTTCATTAGCACCAATTACGTGGCTCTTTGAAATACTCGATTTTGATTGGTCCATCACAACAACCAGCAATCAAATATTTTTTGCTATTTGGTGGGAATATACAGCACCAGTGCAAGGTTTATGTCTCCACAGCCTGTCTTTTATACAAATGCAATTACAGCCACGGTGCACCAAATTCTGCTACTCAGCTACTAGCGGTAATAAAAATGGCTTTGAGAAATATTGTAATATATATGGGGAGTGTAGTTTTGATGGATGGCTACAAGCTGAGGAGTCACCAGTTAAAGCAAGATAATGAAAATACAGCTCTGGAGTTTATAGAAGTAACTAACTGGTCCAAGGAAAAAAACTGAAGTGCAGAATATTAATAATAATAATATTAAAAAAACAAAATTGTATTATAGTTCATGTAATACAGTCCTGCTCATTTTGTTGGACTGTAATGGATTTTTTTCAGTAGATGTTTTGAGGTAATCTAGAAACCAATTTCAACTCAAATGATTATTTTATGTTGATGTAATTTTGTTTAAACTGGCCATGTGATAGCCAGATAACACACAGTCAGTCACAAAATGATCCCTTACAAATCTACCGATGGAGCTACCGTAGAGAAACAGGACTACTGTGGAGTCAGGGATTAAAGAAATGAGGGACATACAGCATATGTTTGGTTCCTCGTCGCTGCCATCTAAACAATCATCATCTCCATCACAAATCCAACTGGCTCGAACGCAGCGCCAGTTTTTGCACTGAAACTCATCACCTGTGCACCGCTTCACCTCCTCCAGACCTGCAGAGTCTACAGTCAAAAATAAAATAAAAAACATTGGTTTAGTTTTTATTTAGCATTCAGAGGCAAACTAATCAGTCATAGTATAACACAGCAAAATGTATTTCAAACTTAGCATCCCTTAGCTTAGCAAAAGCTAACAATTTTCCATTAAATAACAAAAATGTTACAAATATTGCTTTAAGTTCTAGTAATGTACAAACATCCATTTTTTAGACGTTGTATTAATGTTATTGTTCAGTCTTAAGAACATTATTCAAATGCTGTGAATCATTCAAACTTAAAGGTCTTTCTTAAGTGTTTTAAAAATATATTGTTGTTTCATCTCTCCGTCTTTATTGGACAGACCACTGACTGTTTTAAAGGGAATGAGATTTAAAGGATCTACCAGAGCATGTGACATTATTTTTGTCCAGGCGCTGGTTGTCGGCACATGCGCACACTCTGCCTCCCGGGACGGCCAAGCAGAGGGTCCCACAGCCTCCATAATTCACCCTGCAGGCGTTGTCACCTAAAAAACAAACATAGAACTAAACCACAGATATCTACAAATCTTCTCCCGCACCGCCACTGTCGTTTATGTTTTCACCTCTTTATGGCTTTTAGCAACATCTCTCCTTGAAGCACAGAACATAAAGTTCTTCTCCACTGGCCACTCAGAACCAATTTCCTGCTCTTGGGGGACTGCCTCCGGTACACGGAGCATTATTTTTAATCACACGTCAAGTAAATTATGGCAAACATTGGAGAGGAGAGCCATTTGACACTGTTTTCCTTTCACTGACATAATTCATTGTGTGGGCAATGACACCGGCGATGGGCCAGGGAAGGAGAAAAACACAGTTTTGTGAGAAAACTGTCACTTATTAAGTTGAAGCATGGGACAATAATAAGGTTTCATTTAGAGGAAGGTTGAAAGGCATTGCCTGAACCAATGAGATAAAAACGGTTTTGTAACGGCCAATCCGAGGTACTCCAAAGACGGGCGACACAATTAATCTTTCTCACGACAAGTGCTACGGAGAAATTTCTGCTCAGCTGAGAACGTCGACCGTCAAAGAAGCCCATATTTTTGAGGCAGGAACGTGTCAGGAACGCCCTGAAGGAAACGTACGTGACATAACTGGATTCCTCCCCCTGTGGCGAATCCAGCAGATCTTGATGTTCAAACTCGTGTGAGCTGGAGACGAACGTATTTAAAATAGGATCTGAATCTGCCTGCATCATCTCTCTCAGAGTCTCTCTGACAAGTGGAGTACTGCCTGCTTTTCCCTCAGGTGAGTCAGAGATGAAGCGTGTGGGAGACACACACACGAGGGTCCCGCTGAGCGCCGGCCCTCCCTCTGTCGTGTTGTGACTGGCACTTATGAGCGAAGATGACAGTAATCTTCCTCCCTTCCTCAGACACCCATGCAGAGTTAAACATTGTAAACACAGCGTTAGCCTTGACTACACCTGATTAAACCCTCCCACCCAACAGTATCAGCGCTGAAGTCGCGTCCTCACTAATCAAAGTTAAAACCGTGAACATTTGTAATTGCTGTGCTGTGTAACAAACATAATTTATCAAGAATTTTCTGAAAGAATGCACTTGTCCATGTAATAATGAGTAAATTGCAACATTTTTCCTGCTGATTTTCAGTGTATTATTTTCCTGAATGATATAATTTGTCACTATTAAAGCGTTATGCATCTAAATTGTGCGCCTTTAGGAGATGAATTTAAATAAGAACAATAAAATTAATCTAATCACATGACATTCATATCGCTGCTTTAAGTCTATATTTTTTAATAACGCACTTTGCGAAACTGTATTTTATTACACACTTTACAGTATGTTTAATAAAGTATCTTCTTTTATGGATCATGATGAATGAAAACTTCATTTCCCATGATGCTCTCAAGTTTACAAAATGAAGCCAAATAACAAAGAAGCCCGATTAGATGCAAATCTCACACAGAACAAGATATTTTTCCATTCATTTATCCATTCATTTCTTTACACAGGAATTCAATAAACTTCTCATCGCAATTCCAATGCATGAATTGAAAGTGAGCCAATTCCTAAATGTTGGAATTTGCCCAACCGTGTTATGTACAGGATACAGAATATTATGGCAAATGTTATTGTCAAATAAAAGATGAATGATGCATCATTCTGCAATCTCACCCAGCTGGCTGTGTGCATCATACACTCTGAGCCCAAACAGAGGGGGCCGTTCGCTCCTCAGCAGAGCGACTTCAGTAGACATCAGATCCAGCTGGAAGATGGAAGCGTTCATGTACTCCGTCCAGAAGATGGAATTCTGGTACTGAGCGATCCCAAAAGGATGATTAAGTTCCCTGCCACTGTACACAACCTAGATGGCAAAAAATCACATCACCACACACTGTTGTGACAATTGCAGGAGTAAATAAACAATTTTCATTTCTTTCCTGCCTGTTAATGGTTCCCCACAGGAGAGAAAAATCACAGAGGAGATCTCTTTAACATGTCACAGACAGCATTGTGATGAATTTCCTGAGGAAAAATGTGTAATTGCTGTACCACTACTGTCACCAAATGGACCTGTAGAATAAGGATATTTCCTGGACACTCCCCTCATTCACCACTGATTGGATAAAAGGATAGTCCCGCCCACTGGTTGAGCTATTAGGCTGTTTGTGATTCTCAAACAAACCAAGTAATGTTTTGATAGTGACGCAGTGTTTAAACTGTTCTTTTTAAGGTGAAATGGCTTATTTTATTTCTGCATATTATGGGATAGAAGAAATCCTTCTAACAAAAACAGAAATTACATAATTAAGGCTCCTGCATCTCAGTGGGTGTTTCAAAAAAAGCCCCTAGTCATCTCCCAGCACTTCTGCTAGAAGTTCAGAAGAATTTCATCAATGTCACAAATGCTGCTTACATTTGCCAAGATGCTCAAGTCTTAAAACAAAAGTCAGAGATATCAACATATCAACTCAAATATCTTGCATTTAATTTTTCCCAAGTATTTAATTCATTAAATGTTTCTGTTTTGTTGGTCAAAAGTCTCTTCACATCCATCACAGCAATCCTTAAATAAAGTGGCTATATATAATAATATATATTTATTTCTTCTGTGGAAAGTGTAGGACCATAAGATGATTATCCTATTTTTGCCTATTTTTATCCTATTAGTCCAAATAAAGTAATAGTTTGCCCTGCTTGCCAGTCAGACTTTGTATCTGAATACCTCTATGCGCTATTGGAGGACGTGTCTTTGAGAATCTTATGTTTTCAAAGCTAGGTTGCTATCGCTAGCCTCGCTAGCCCATCCTACCTTCATCTAACTCTCCATGGCTATGAATGAGTAACATTTGACAGCAGAACACTTACCACTCTTCCAGTACCATTGAGGAAGATTCTCTCAATGTGATCATAGTAAGCATCACACCAGTACATCGTACTCGTCCCGTGATCCAGAGTGAGTCCGTTGGGCCAGAGCATGTTGGAAGTTACAAATATTTTCCGGTTAGATCCATCCATCCATGCTTTCTCTATCCTCCCGATGCTGTCGTTCACCTCGTCTTCCTCCCAATCCGTCCAGTACATCCAGCTGCAAACACAAGCAGAACACAGTCAGTCTGGAGCATAAAATGGTGCTGGTGTTTTTATTATTTCAACCTGCTGTTTACCAGACAGCGTACAGCAACAGCAGATACACTGTAACACAAAACCGCCTCAACTTTTTGAACAAATACATGAACAAACACCACAAAAAGTTTGTGAACAGTGTTTGTATTTGTGTGTTTTGTAGCGCATGAACACTGTGACACATTTAAAAATGTGTATTTATTTTAAAACATCTGCAAACTGTGTTCACAATAAGCAAATGGACCAATTTTGGCCCAATTGTGTGGGAGAATTTGTGCCACTTCATGATTTACAAAATACTTTGAGTGAGTCGCGTGCTGAAACCACACAGACGTCACCTGCAAACAAACAACCCTGTCAGACAGCACAGGCACTCTGGCGGAGTCTCATTGGCTAACTGATCACAATAAAGGAGCGTCTAAGCTTTTTTTTTTTTTTGCATTTTCTTTAGATGTTGGTGATCCGGAGAAGCAGATTTGTGCGTCAACATGAGCTGTTACTCTCAGTGGGTTAGTGATATTTTAAAAGTGATTGGGTCAACGTTCTGACATGATCCGTTCGCTTGTAAGTGCGCTTAAGGGATTTGTTGCCTCTGAGTACGACTCGGCGGAGAATGCGGGCTTTTCTGTCTCATTAATGATAGAAGCCCCGACTCATGTGCACAACATAAAACAGAATGGGTGAGAGGGCGAATCGAGCGCTCTCTGTCCCGATGCGTTAGCTGCGTGACCCTATGAATTATTCAGAAGGCAAACAGCAAGCTCCCGCACAACAGTCTCATCCTGCACTGTTCAAAACGTAACAACATGCAGAGTCTAATGAAAACCAGCAAAGATTACATAAGCTCTGTTCCAAAACCCTGTGAGATGCCTGGCTGCCTCATATCTACATAGGCAGCTCCCTTTAAAAGCAGCATCTTAGAGCATAAAATACACAGCATAACAAATATTGGGAAACAGAATTGAATTTTTTTAAATCAATATCTCTCACCTCATCCGCCTCTCACTGAGGTCACTGCAGGGCATTCTGGGATGGCCATAAAAATCCACAAAACAGGCAACGTGGCCTTTGAATTTGGCTAAAATGAGGCGCCTCGAATGAAATCGCCTACCGTTTGGAAAGGACTCGGTGTTGGGATGGCACCTATGATGCCATAAAATGCTGCCTGTGTAGGTGGCTCACTAGATTTTGGAAGAAAGCAATGGATTTTATGTCCCGAAAAAGAGAAGAAACAACAAACAAAGAACAAAACACTTAGGAACAATAAGAGAGAGAGAGAAAAGGAAAAGAGCAAGTGGGAGAGAGAGAGAAAGAGAGAAAAAAGAAACAGAGAGGGAGAGAGAGAAAGAGAAAGAGAGAGATGGAAGGCTTCATTAATTCCTTAAACTGGAACATCTAAGCAAGGACAATAAGGAGTTTATTGCGCTGTGGAGGTTATGCACTATGAACCAGCAGGAGGTCACAAAATCAGTTTTAACCCGCTGAAAATCCCACAGAGTTTAGAGTCAGACAATCTGCTCCCGGGATGGAACACAGGACACGGCGACGCGAGCGTGAAGATAAGCAACGTGAAACAAATAGAGAGACACAGACGTAGATTGTGAAAGTCCAAATGACAGAACGTGAGATACAGATGGAGAGAAAAGAGTTAGTGAGTCAGGCAAGTTCAGTCTTATCACGTTAACACAGGCTGCTTGTGGCATCAACACACAGATGTACTGTATACGCTTGGAGAAGATAAAGAAATGGGACGGGTGGGTTTTATTTTAGCAGGGGAATCCCATCCAGAGGAGCAGATAAAGATCAATGCACCACCTGCTCACCTGACAGGCAGCCAAACCCCTAATGATGGCCACTAACCCCATTTCTATAAATAATAGCACAGAGACGTGTCAAAAATACAGCAGCTCTACATAGGAATCTGTATTAAACACGCGCCAAACAAAGAAACTGACAACACTGAATTTTAAAGCTAATCGATGCTAAAACAACGTTTGTTAGCATGTTTTGAGAATTAGTCCCTGGACACAATCTGACTTAGACAATATTTTTAAATATTTAAATATCACTGAGCTTCAAACAGAGATTAAAAAACCTGTTACACTCTCATATCTAGACACATCTAGTTATAAACAGAGGAGGCTAATGTGTTTATATCAAACAAAGATTTGGTTTTCTGCTTCTAATGTTTTACTTGTTTGTTAGGTAAAGTAAACACAGGAACAAAGCTTTCTGGGTACGTTTTAGGACCGTATTTCTCACTAAGTGTCATGCTGAGTTTCCAAATTTGCTCTCACAGGACAACTCGACTCAAAAGCTGCTCACTGTTGGTAACACTGATACCACAGACCATCTAAGCAAGTGCGAATGTGAACAGGCAACTAAACAGACACATATAAACATCACATGTAACCATAATGACTTTAGCAAAATTCTACATTCACTTTCATTACGTTTTAAAAAATAGCCATAATTATAACGCTTTGAAGCTTGTTAAACTGCAAACAGACTCCTCATTGAACAAAAGTGAAGTGACTCTATTGGACAAAAGTGAAGTCATTCATTGTATCAGACAAAACTGAAGTAACTATTGGTCAAAATTCAAGAAGCTGAGACTGTTAAACAGGTCAACAATTTACATCTTTTTCAAATTTCTACTTTCCATCTTAGAATTTTCCTTTAAAATCTTTTTTTTAACTTTTTGGCTAGCTGTCAGAACAGGACATGTAAATAACATGTCTGAAGAGGAAGACGCTATGCCTTTCATTTCCTGTCAGGGCGTCTGACGCAGAACGCTTTGGCTTTCAACTTCCGAAAAATACAGTGTCAAGCAGCCGGCGTGACATCTTCCGAGCTGGCAGCTGAGTGGAGGATGTTTTTAACGCAGATTTTAATCTTTTCCACACCACTAAAGTTATCCCATCGGGAACGACATGCCCGGCTGGGAGATTAGCTGCCGCTTTTGGGTGTTACTCACACAAATGTTTGCCGTTTGGGGATTGTCTGTCGATGAACAAAAGGAGCGTTTCCAGCTTTTTGTCACTGTCCCTCACGATTTTATTTCTACGGCTGCCATTTAAGATACATTAGCTTCATTAAATGCAAGAAAGAGTTGCATAAATTGTACAAGCGTGAGGTCTGAGCAATGAATATAATTATGGCTCTGAGCTAATGAACCCATTGTGTCTGGAAATAATGAAACTATTTTGCACATGCTTTTTCCCTCTTTGAATGATTCGGTAATCAACACCTCTTTTGGTTCCCCAAAGAAGGCAAAATCTATTCCGACGTGTATTAATTACTTAATGATAAGTGCACTCTTTCAAACTACACATTTATTTACAGAGATTTTTAAAAATACAGACGCGCACCCTTAAGACACGTCTGAGCCCAAAAGATCCGACAGAAGATCGTCGACCAATCAGCGTCTCTTTTCCACTGATTAAAAACCAGAAAGAAGTGAGCGTGAGCAGGATCTGTGATTGCATCAGAGAGGCAGTGAGTGGTTGTTTCCTTATTGCAGTATCTTCAGTCCTTCAGTTCCCAGGCTGCCTACAGCTCCTCAGGATTCATGACTTACTCTCACATCCAGGGAGGGTGATAATGAGATTGGCTGCAGGCCATCAAACTCACCTTTTACTGCCTCTGCCATGTCAGCGTACCACTACACACAGACAGAGACACACTTGAGCGAGCGGAAGCGCGAACGCGTCGCTATTTCGTGTGTACGGCTGCAATCGCCCAAATCGTGTCTGGGGGAAGTGCAATATAAACAAATTTTGTAAATAAATAGTATTAAATATCGTTCCTTCAGGCCAAGTGGGCATTGAGAGAAGCTCAGAAAATGCTAGTTATGCTACATTATGTAATAGATTGAAACATAAACAGGGATTAAGCACAAGGTTTTCCCAACCCGATTCCTGAAGGCGTGCCAACAGCCCAAATTATATTATATGTTCTCTTTATAAGACATGATATTTGGGACCTTCTGCTGTACCTATTGATAGGATCCACCACTATGGCTCTGGGGTGAGACATGTCACCCTCCAAAAGCGTTTTCCTGGTTTCGGACGCCCTCTCTAGCCTGGCAACGCTGATGGTTTTCCTGTAGCCGTCATTTGTCCAGTATAAATTATTCCCAATCCAGTCCACCGAAATGCCCTCCACATTATCCAGATCTGCAGGGAAAATGAAACTGTTGAAGAGCTTGTCATCATGTGGTGATTTAATATCTGTTATTATCTGCCATGATCAATTCACACGTGTAGTTGTCATTGCATGATGCCCTGAAAACGCCTGGCATAAATAACCATCTAGGGTGACTGATCACATTTGTCACTTAAACCTGATAATAACATGCACTTTAAAATGAGGCTTTATGAATGACTCAAATCTGATTGGTCAATCTTCCACCAGCAGTCTGATATTCTACAATAACCAAGTGATATTGAAACACTACTTAACTTGTGCTGCTTCAATGTTTCACATTATAACAACTTGACTAGTAAGATATATTTGTTCTTAAAAGTATTTTTAGTCCAATCTCTTACTGGCAAGCAGCCATGTCATAAGCAAGACAATTTACAGTCAGATGGCATTTACTGCAGAAGATAAACGTTTAGGGTTGTATAAAGAAAGACTGGCTGACTGAACAGTATCCGTTATCTCCCTTCCTGCTGAAAAGTGCATGTTGATTTCAGGTTTACAATAAAAGTTCTGCAAAAGTTTGGTGTGGTTGTTTATGTGTTTGTGTCGTCCAGGTCTAAAAATAACATGACTGAATAAAGAATAAAGGACAGATCTGTAGATAATCACCATCTTTCAGAATAGTCTCCCGGCTGCTTCCATCAACTTTTTGTCGTCCAATCAGAAAGCTGGTCGTGTCAGCGAAGTAAATGTTTCCGGTTTCCGCATGATAGTCCAAAGCTCTCGGGTTCACCAGGTCCTCGATCGGAACCATGTGCTCATTGGTAGACTTCACATTCATATCCAGACCCCGGATTATCCCAGGCCTTCCTTTTCCATAAAACAGGAAAAGATCTTTCTTGGGTTCTGCAAAGGCACAGATAACAAATGTTTGCATTGAAATGTTTTACAAGCGCTTAAAGTCATTCTAGGTCACATCTAAGGCCTTGAGTTAGATTAGGTTCACATTTTTATTTGAATATAAATCATTCACATACTGTAATCCCCTTTATTCAACTTACCCCTTGACATGACAGTTTATCCCCATGGTGAGGCAAGTTTGTATAAAACTCATATTTCTGTGGCCCTATGCTATACACATTTTCCTCTATTATCAGGTGAAAACAGACATCATTAAAGCTACAATCAATAACAATGGCCTCTCTGTCGCCATCTATGTTTGAAACATGAAAATGCAGGTCACATTAGGATGTTAGTCAAATGGATAAACTCACATTTACCAGGAAATCTAACTGATAACTCAAGTTATAAATCATTATTAGAAACTTACAGTTGGGATAAAGGGATGTCAAACAAATCTATCACATACTTGCTCAATAACTCATTTGATTAGAGATTGCAGCTCTAAATGTACTGAGCTGTATTATGTCCAACTCTCATCTCAGTATCTACAAGACATCTTAATTAAAAAGTGACAAGTCTTACTCTCTTTTTTTGTTTGTTTGTTTTATGGGTGTGACGTTTGACCTGAAAAACTGCATCTGTGTTTTTTAAATGATACACGCAGCCTAAAAAATGTCTCACTAAAATCTCACTAACTTAAAAAATGACGGGAGCAATCAACTCCACTTTGCATCCCCAGGCAAGTATTATCCTGATTGAGAGGACTCATTTGTCAGGCTCCAGCAATGATATTTTTTGTTCACCGGGACTTTATTTAACCAATAAATCTCCTGTTGTCAGATTAACAAAGAAGCACAACAGACGTGGAGGTTATATTTGGGCTTGCACCAAGCTCATATAAATTAGCCTCGACTCACAGTGGGAATAACACAAAGGGAGGCCCAGGCTGTGTTAAGCGGTAGGCCGATTACAGGAGAGGGGGATTGTGGGTAAAAAGAGGGACCTTAGCTCAACCACACAAGTATCACATCAATTTATCATCCTGAACAGGAGAGATCCATTAACTTAAAGACAATTAAAAGCTTTCAGAGCCAGATATCAAACGAGACAGAGGCTGCTGGCTGAAGACAGCTTAGCAGAGCCACTTAGCCACTTAAAATAAACAACTGAAGAACGAGTGAAAGAGCGACAGTGAGATGGAGTGAAAGTCATAAACAGCAGTCGGATGTAGTCATCGTTTTCATCCTTAAGGAAAAATTAATTTAAAGGAAGCGTTCACTCAAAAACTAAAATGATGTTGACATTTTCTCACTGTCATATTGATTAATTTATTTCTTAAATAAAAGAATTCCTTCTTCTTGAAAGATGCTTATAGAAATATTTTACTCAGCATGATGTCCAAAACATATTTTAACGTCTCCTTATGTGTTTGAAAGTCACGCAGTATTACAACAATACAGGACTGGGCACAAAAGTTTAGTTGTTGAGTTTGACAATAGGCTGCCGTACATATGGTGGGGTTGTCATGGCAACAGTGCCCTCACTTCATAGTCTGGGCAAATATAAATTAAAATATCACATTTATGTTGTGTATACAGTGGATTAATCTTATATATGTAGGATGCGTTTCATTAAGATAAGAAAGTTTGGTTTGGTTTACTAGCGTTCAGCTGTTTCAGCTCAAGCGCTGATGAGATTACCAGCAGCAGGAGGGAGCAGAACATCTGGGTCGAGGTATAAACCATCTCTGTTTATTCATGCCTAACTCAGTACCATCATTAATTGACCCACAGCTTTCATTGTCAACTAAGTAAAATGTCCATTGATCTGGAGGCTGTTCGTATAGGAACTGACAGTAATGGCAGCAATAAATCATCTTATAGGCAGTCAATAAAATAACATCACGACCACGTGAGCCAATCTCTTTAAGAGTTGATCTCCATCTCTGTCCATCTGAATCGATGCCAGGACGGCAGAAACCGCGCGCCGCTCAATCTCACCGTAATAGTGTAGCAACACACACATTTCAATTTCCAGCCCCAGATAGCTGACGAGAATCAAATAAACCCAACACGTATTCCATCATCATTTCCGCAGGGATGCCGTGACCTTAACTGTCATAAAATCATCATCTGCGTTTTTCTTCCACTTCGGCGGTGGAGAACAAACATGTTTTGATGAATATTTTAAACAACCGACTCTTTCAGAACAACACGTTGGAATGTGTGACATCTGTCACCCCGACTGCAATGCACGACAGAAAAAGAGGGCAAGAAAGTAAGTTTTACTGACTTTTGCATGACTGGCCGTCGCTTCCCAGGCTGAATCCGGTCCGACAGCGGCAGCTTCGGGATTTGTAGCTTCCGCTGAGCAGGCAGATGTGTGAACATCCTCCTGGCTTTCCGTACGGGTCGACTTCACACGCGTGGCCCTTGACTGAGGAGAATACACTGATGTAACAAACACACTTTACATCTTACATCTTAAAGACATAGTTCATCCCGGTTTCCACCCTCATTTCATTCCAAACCTTTCAAAACAATAGAAGATATTATGAGAAACGTCCATAATAGAAGTCAACGGGTGTCACTGTTGTTTGACTACTAATAAACATCAATACATCTTTTGTGTATCACAGAAGAACAAACTCATACAGGTTTGGAATAATATGAGTAAATGATGGGAAAATTGTTATTTTTAGGTGACAATTTTCATTAAAAGAGCATCTCACTGGATCAACATCCTTGTTGGCCTTGGAATAACATTCCTATCAGTCAGAATAAGGTTAACAATATTAGATTAGATATAGGTCAACCTAACAATGTTATTAATCTTTGGGTTGTTGGTTAGACATATTGTTTTATTCATAGGAATGTTTTCAGCCAGTATTATTCTTTGCTCTACATTATTTGAATGTTTTGGCATTAAAAATTAAAGCCATTAAACTTAATTTATAGAAAGAAGATTTTTGACTTTCTGCACATTTTTTGCACAAGAATTTGCACCAACACTTTCAGTACTGTTACTAGTTTTTATTTAACATTTCTTAGTTTAACTTTATATATTGTATGTTTTAAAAAGTAGTTACTGTAATGTTTTAAACATTACAGATTTAAAATGTAGATTTAATGTTCCTATAACCAAGCAATAATGTTAATACAATGTCTAAAAAACTTAAATTATGTAGATTTATGTTACCTAATGGAAACGTTAGGAAAACATTCTTACAAACTAAAAATGTTAGCTGTGAAGAAGCTTGCCAAGTCATTCACAAAGAGTGATGCACAACCTGCAGGATAAAATCCGACAGCTCAACATGGTCCTGAGAACAAACAGGCATTTCAGACCAGCCTAACATATACTTTACCTTTTGGTTGACTGAGCCTGTGGTAAACCCGTATTGTTTTTGCATTTCCTACGCTAGTTAGCGTCTCCGGGTCTGTGACATTAAAGCGATTTATCCGCAAGACGTCCACCATCGCTTCACTGGAGGGCTCCGAGCGAACAGCGTACAAGTGGTCCTCAAAGACAGCTAATCCATGCAGGTGGGCCGCCTGGAAAAGGAAACATTGACTACTTCAGGTTGATTAGAGGCTGGAACATACTTAGCCAAGTAAAACACACCTTTTTATTTCAGGAAAAAGCAGAACTACAGATACACCCACTGTTTTCAAACTGTTTAATTTAAACTGGCAATGTTGTGGCGTAAATCACGTTGGCTAGCATTTACAAACTAGCGCTTACAAACATAAAACTGGTAATGGGTTCTTTAAAATCTGAAGGGAAGGCACAGATTGCTGGATAACTGAAGCCTGTTGGTATGTATTCAGCAGTTTAGGCAGGTCAGCCAGAGTACAGCTCACCCTGGGGACGCCTCCGTTGACTGTAGCCTACATGCTATAATTCTGCAAGTGATGCCCATGTGACAGGAGCAAACCGCAACCACTGAACCCTGGCCATAAATACATGCGCAATAAAATGCATTGCTTTCACCTGAACCCAGGGGAGATGCAGCCTTTCCTTTCTGCAGGAGATAAGACAGATGCCAAGACAATCCAGTTCACAACACTATTGCCATTAAAATTTATACTCCAGCATGCAACCGTTCCCCCACTGCATGACTGGAAACGCCCAAAGCACAGCGGCTCCCCTCAATGTATTCAGACACCATTATTATTTAATTAGATAACATAATCTTAAATGCTTAAATAATAATTTGTTTTGTGTTTGGGTCCTTGTTTATGTTTTCAGGTCTTTTATTTTGAAAGTTATCCAAGTCATGTTTATCTCTTGCTTATTCTTATTCTTCTATTCTGAGTTCTGATTGGTTTCCCTGTCCTGTGTCATAATTTGATTGGCTCGCTTGTCTGCACTGATTGTTCTGTTGTCATTAGTCCATGTGTATAAATAGTCTCAAAATACTCTTAGGGGTCACTGTACATCAAATATGCCTGCTTACAGTTGAGCACACAGGTTGACTGTGCTACTGTGATTTGTGTAAGATATGAACAGCCCATGCTTTGCATACAAATGAGTGTTCACCTGGAAGGGAGCCTAAATAGGAAGGTGCCATCACCTCATAAGAAACCGGTTAGAAAAATAAAGACAGCAAAGATGATAGTTTCCATGCACACTAGAAACTTGCCTCAATTTTCCATGTAAATGTGTTAGCAACCTCTCAACAATGCGCTGTAGCTTGCGTTTATAAACACCATTAAATGCACCATTACCTGCATGCATGCAATGATCCCTGCGCTTTGCATGCAACCTTCTGCTCTTTTCTGTAACAAGATGATCTTTAGTTGAGGTGTACTTTTGAATAATGATGATGCCTAATTACTGTTCTCTTAAGTGCACTTCAGGTAAAATATTCGAATGGTGAATTTGTTTCGCAGTCTCATCTCCAGCCTGTGTATTCATTTAGCCTAATTAAGAGTCTGAGAAATCACAGCGCACATCGACGATAGCTGGTGGACATAAATGTCATAACCGATTAATACCTGAAATCAATCTGTGTACAGTTGTGTAGGTTTGTGGTATTTCCCAGAAGTGTGCGGTTTAATCATTGTTTAATCAGACAAACAACTCCTTACCTACCTGAACGTTTCTCATTAGCAAGCACACAGAACAGTAACAATGTCTAATTTTACATTTTCTTGACCTTAGCTAACTAAATTAAATGCTTTTTGGTATATTAGTGATACTAGGTTATTTGTAAAGGATTTATGCTAATTTGCTACATAGCAACTACATCGTTTAAGCAACCCACGGGTTCTAGTTGTGTAGCCGGGCTTTTAACCTGCGGCATAATGTCTGGTTCTAATTGCAGAACATTCTGGCCAAGAACCGCCTACCTAGACAGGAAAAGACTAACGTGTGGTGTATTTGACTGACATCTAAAACAGTTTATGGGTGGGGTTATCTGAAACTGGTTATACCGTTAATCCAAAAATATAAACATATAAATACAAATCTTGAGATTAGCTTTGAAACTCAAAACCACTTAAGGATGATTTCAAAAACACCCTGTGTGTCTCTATAACCAGACGTTGGCCAGCCAACAATTCCAGCCAACTCTTGCCATTTTCGCATCCAATATGCATCAGACAGTCACCGTGGGCGAACTGTAGGCGTCGCCTCAAAAAAACCAAACGATTATTACGAAAGAACCTACTTGATATCCCTGGATGATAGTGTATCTGTTTTTGCCATTGTAATCCACCATCTCAATGTAATCCAGGTACGAGTCGGCCCAGTACACAATCTTCTTCACCAGGTCCAGAGCCACTGCAGTCGGTCGCTCAACCTTATAATCCACAAGCCGGGTTCTGTTGGTTCCGTCCATGTTACACCGTTCCAGTTTGGCTACATTTCCATAATCAGTGAAGAAAATCATCCTGCAAGAGATTAGAACGACAACTGTAACTTCTGTGATAACATACTGAGTTATGGTACATTGATAGTACTGTGACACACACGGTATTGTGTGTATTTTTCCAGTGCTGTTTTGCGATATATTTCATTGTTACTTATAGTTTGTTTTCTTATTCCGTGCAGAACACCAGTTTCTAATTAAGCCAAGTAACATGGAAAAACACATTTATCAAACGCACTCTCACTATTTCAATGACATAGGCATTATCTTCTTATCTTTATACAATCAGAGGAAATGGCGACCAGGGGCTGCCAAGCTCCAAAAATGACAGAAAAATAACATAAACGTTATCCTTGTGTCTTTGACAGCCTGTGGTTACAAGTTCATTTTATGGAAAAAGCAACATGTCAACCTAAACAACATCTATGGAAAGTTCAGAACAACATAATGGCGAGTAAACGATGACAGACGATGGCAGATTTTTCTATCATTTTGCAGAAGATGACAAAGGGGCATTTGGCTACAAAACATCTACCCGCAAAAGTAATGTTTGGTTGTACAAGAAATTCAGTGTCTGAGACCACAAACACATAATTCAATTAGCTACTTAAATGAGAAGCCTAACAAGAAAAGAGTTCACAGTCCCAAAGTGATTAATTGCTCCAAACAAAACACAAAAGAAATGAACAATTTTACCATAAATAGTTTGTTTTTAATCACTGAAGGACCATCTCGCTTTCTGTTGTTATTTAGAATTCCTTAAAAAACAGTATCAACGTCCCTCCAAAGTCATCTCAGTTGTCCCTGTGGGACTAGCGTTGAAGCTCATTAACTGTTACACACAGTAAGGCCGACTTTTGGTTGATTAGAATAACAGTAAAACTTGAAAAATAAAAAGCAATTTTCTTTACCACGGTTCTGCTTTTCTGACCCTCATCCATTGGAGCATCTTTAGTTTTTTGAAGGGTACAAATAATTGAACGTTGTATTAGTGATGCCTTCCAGCTTAGCATCACTAAAAACTAATTGGCTTTTGTTGCATATAAAATGTTTCAGTACAGTGAATTTTTCTCTCGGGTTCCGCAGATAGATTTTTTAAAATAGAAAACGTTAAAGCAAAAATAAAAACCAACATTAATCCCATGTTAATCTACAGGTAACATACAACGTTACGTTTCTAACAGAGATGGCAGTGGAGAGGCACATATTTATACAGTACACACGTCTCAATACCACAGAGCAAAAAACATCCAACATACACACTGCAAAATCATGTTCCGACAAGTATCTTTGCTTTATCTTACAATAACAAAATGACTACGGTGCCACATTTCTAGTCAATGCAACTGAGAAAGCAGGCAGAGATTCTGGTGTCATTTTAATATCCTCAAAGATGAGGGTCAGCAACAGTCTGTCTGTTTCCCAGCATGCACCCATCGCGCCACACATCACATTCAGCTGCTGCTGATGTCAAATCTAACACCTAAATATAATGACATACAGACAGACGGGTAAGAACTGATAAGATATCTGCAAGTTCAGTGTCTTCCATCTGCTGTGCTGTGTGAAGGAACAGCAATCCACAAACTTCTCACAGATCTACAGCTGTTTGGAACTCAGCAAAACTGTGAAAGGCTTGATGATAACATCAGAGTATGAGTAGATGTTTCAGAGCTTAACCCATAAACACAAACATCAGCCATGCAGAAATGTCCTCTTAACTAGAATTGTATCTATATATATCAAATGGGTTATTGCATTATGCTGGTAAATTTGTATGTTAAAACATTTAACAAATACCTACATGCAGTAATAACTTCAATAAAGAATTTGTTCAGCAAATAATATAGTTTGTTTATATAACAACTGATTATATTAATTTACTGTATATTCATAAATTCAATATACATCATTTTTAAATGGCTTCAAATGTCGCACATTTAGCACAGATGCAGAATTATTCTCATCAAAACTAATGATGTAACGTTGATGTAACGTTAATGAGAGGACGGCTGAAGCACAATAATATAATAAAAACAATTAAATTCATAACACACCTATAATGTACATGTTTTGTACTGGCTGTTTTGTGACCAAACATTTATCACCATTCACACTATATCAATTTTTTTATTTTTGAATCTAATAATAATAAATACAGATGAGACAAGGATTCCAAAATAGGAAAAAGATGGAAAAAGAAGTAACATTTTAATACATCATCACGACGGCTGTGGAATGATAAATCAGCAATACTTTGTTTGTTTGGTGGTTTGATAGCAAACTCAATAAGCCCAAACAACAAGATATTCACACAACACAAAACACACAATAGGGAAAAATCTGAAGCAGTCATACATCTCATCAACTGCTTCAGACCTTTGGACCCGGGCTTTAAGTAATCACTGCAAGGTGACACGATGGTCCAGCCCGGTACCAGACCGCTGGGGAGTTTCATTACTGTGGAGAATAAGCGAGAAAAAAATGCCTCCCTTTCTTTCACCAAGACAGATTACCAAACAAGAAAGGGAAAATAGTCAACGTATAAAGATTAGCACACGGCTTCGTTTCATTTTGCTCTAAATCAAATCCAAGTTTCCCCACCCTCCGCTGACTAAACAACACATCTTTCAACCTGCTGGGTTTTTTCAAATTGATTTGGGGAATCGAAGTTACGCTTTGAAAAGTGAGGTTAAACCAAGTTCAGTCACATTCCCTGCCTGGGATTTTTGTTTTAAATTAGCAGGCTAAATATTACAAGGCTCTCCAGAAGCAGAGGACGAAAGCGGGCGAGAAAATATACACGCAAAAATGAGGCCGGGAAAATACATCAAAACCGCAAATGAAACCGCCAGCGTTTGGTGAACTCCTTCCATAACTACCGCGCCACATGCAGAGCCACCATCACAAACCACCCTGAACGCTTTTGTTTTCCCTCCATGGCTGCGGGCGAACGGACCTCCTGCTCTCCCAGCCTCCCGCGCACCAACAGCTCCCACCTCATCTCACCAATTAGAGGAGAAGGACCAGCGAAAGCAGAGCGAATAAGTAATGCAGTAAACTGCGTTTACTCTGCATGAGCCTGGAGGTTTGACCAGAGTACTTCTCTCCCACACGCCCGGCCCTCAGCTGGAGTGCAAGAAGGAAACTGGCTACTGTAGCTGCACTGAAGGCCAAACACAAATGTTAGAACGTCTCTGTGGGTAACGTTCATGTAAACTCACCAATACTGTGTTACAAAAGCAACAAAAGCTTAAGTTGGTAAAATTACACACTCAAAATGATCCATAAAACGGTGTAAAGAGGCAAATCGCAGTAAAGAAGGAACCGTGTTTAAGAAGAATAGAACAAAACTTCTTCTGAACAGGGTTTGTTGCTTAAGGATCAAACTGTAAAGTAAAAAAAGAGATCTTTCAAAAATATATGTGAGGCCAGAAGCAACAGTTCAAAAACAGAAGCATGTGTCTCCAAAACCACTGATAACTTCTTTGAGGCAAGGTAAACAATCTTTTTCAGAAACATTTTTGGTTTTGCTGGTTTCTTAGCAATTGCTAAGTTCTATAGAAGGTGCAGGAAACATGTTCGTCCAATCACTGCATTTGGCCCGAACGCAATGATGGGATGCCCTACTTGCCCAGCTGAGTGGTGGCATTGGAGAGCACTTAGAAGGGAAGATAGGATCTCATGCTACCAAGACTGTTATTATTGCTAGCCTTTCTAAAATTGCCTGCAACACTTTTAAGGGTATTTACAGTAAGTGCTTGTGCCATTTTGGTGCTTTTTTTTAGTGACCTGAAGTTGGACGCAGCATAGATAAATAAAAAACATAAATATGTCTTCCATCATCAGTTAAAGAATAAACACTTCATAATTCATTTCATAATTAAATTAACTAGTGTTGACTTATGTGTAAGAGGCACAATGAGGCAAAACCCAGTTGACAGTATGAGGCATATCTACAGTTAAACGAAAGACAATGACAAATTATACATGACGCAGACAGCAGCTGCCCGAAACTGAACGCAGGTGGACGCAGGTTTTCCAATCACGCTTTGTCACAACTAGCTGCTTATTGCCACAACTGTTTAATAAATTCACCGCTGTGTGCTCTCAAACCCTCCAGAATGTCTTGGAAAAATCTCAAGGATTTGTTGATGATCACAGGAATGAACAGAACCATTAGACTTGAAGAGAAAACAGCTGTCATTTCTTTTAAAAAACCTTAATTCAAAATGATCAGGATTTAGTTTTGGAGTCATGGCATGAAAACAAAAGGATGCCAACTGCACGCTGAAGAACACAAACAGATTTGATGGCCTGCACCATCCCTGCAGTCTTTAGACCTACTGAACAGTGGTGCTACAATTTAGCTTCAGTGGGTGCATGGCGTCTCATTAAAAATCCTGGAACAGTGTGCTCTGCCTGTCCTTGCAATCTCATGAATAAATGGGACTGACTCTCTGCTGAATTCCTATTCTAAGCTCGCCGGGAATATTACCACGGAGCTCCTTTTAGCAGCTAATAACTAGCATAATCGTTCTGCCCTTCTCTTCTGAAGAGTCTTTGTGTTCCTTACTTCTCCCAAAACATTTTAGCGGTCACCAAGTCGACGTGAGGGGTCCACCGACACCACAAAACCGCAGCAAAACAAAACTCCTGTGAAGCAGATTTCGGCAAGGGCGTTCTAGACTCTAGGATGCTGGGTAAACGTCAGAATACTAATGACTGTCCTAACTGTAGGCGCTGGAACGTAATTAAAACAATCAAAATAACCGAAGATACTTTGCCAAAGGCATGGCAGTGTTCTGGGGGTCATGTGAAACCTTTGACAATTGTTTTGCATGCACAAAAATGGAGATAAACACTCTTGAAAGAAGTGCTTCGCAACAATTTTTGCCTGTTTAGTTCCATAAAGAAACTCATCCAGAGAACCTTCTGTTTCACAGAAGGATTTTACAGTGGAAAAAAGGTTAAAAAATGGTTCTTTTATGGCATCACTTCGAAGAACCTTTTGGGAACCTTTATTTTTAGAAGAGTATGCAAAAATAGAAATTTAATAAGGTTTTCAAGATGAACTCTTGAAGACATTCAAGGACATGAATTTTGGACTCACCCCATCAGAGGATCCAGAGCGATGGCTTTTGGGTTGAACAGGTCTTGGTCTAAGACTGTAACACAGGTGTCTCCGTGTTGGTTGCAAACAAATATCCTGTCATTCACTCTGTCCACAAAGTAAAAGTTTCCTGTGAGCCAGTCAAAGGCTAATTGATCAACATCTAGAAGAAATAAAAACATGATCACTTTACATGAAACATGCGCTACTTTAAAAAATATACAATAATAAAAATTACACTTAAACACTTGAAATATATGCGAGACATCACTAAAGGATGCATAGAAAAATAAAGAGGCTTCTATAATGAATCACATACCAGGTAAAGCAGTTATCACATCATTTTTCAGGCACATGTTCGTTAGCAATCATTATGAGTTCTTGCAAAGAGGTGCTAATTACTCAGTCATATTCATGAAAGAAAAACATTCATGAAAATCCAGTTCTCAGTTGAGTTACAAGAGCTACTTTCATCACGGCAGCAACAGATCTTTCAACAATCCATTACTGCCAAATGTGGAACCAGTCTTACGTTGTGGGAACGTTTGTATTAGTAACAAAAACGTTAAAAATGCTATTGTGAAAGTTCTAGGAACATTTAAAATGTCCATTAAATTAGTTGCATTTGATATATATGTAAACGCATAAAAAACCACTAACATTACGGGAACGTTATTGGATACACTAAGAGAGAATGCTAGTCAATGTTTCTGTTAACTAATTTCTGCTCTTAATATACATGGGGTTACATGCTTTGACAATAACCTATTATGTTTAGAATTTTAAAAGAAAAATATGGTAAATAAAACTGAAAAAATAAAAGAAATTGTGCAACATGTCAATAAATAAACAAAGAAAAACAGATAAAGTGCCACATAAAGTAAGTCAAATTAGTAAAATATATCATTTTTTGCAAGGACTGGTAGATAATAAACTCTGGGTCCATTAGAGACCCTAATGCACAGCACTGGGTTTGAAATATGCCACGACTGAAAAGCTTTGCTTTGCTTTATACATAAGTCATAAAGAAAACTGTGGTTAAGAGGCCATTATTTGAATCAATACCTCAAAATGAGAACATGCTCTTATTCTCTGATTCAAGTCTGAGAAAACTAAATAGCTCATTATTAAATGTGAAATAAATCATTCGCATTTTAGGATCCATCAACAGTGAAGAGATACAGACGGCTGAACTACAAAAACATCTCCACTGAAAGGTGTGCGGTGTAGGAACGAGTTCATGCAGGGGTGAGTGAATGATGAACTCAGTTACATTATACAGGGTAAACAAACCGGTTCCGAATTCAGATCCCGTTTTTAATGAAACATTGACTGCTTTCACACTTGAGTGAAAACAATGTGAGTTTAGAAAACAACAGTCATTAAACCAAATGTGGGTGTGCATCAAAACTGTGGAGAAAGCAGCCCTTAATGTTTATGTAACGTATAACTAATGCTCATTTACTTTTAATGCATTTGGCAGATGCTTTTATCCAAAAGTGCAATAAAGCTATACATTTAATGTGTGTTCCCTGGGGAACGAATCCACAACCTTTGGGCTGCTAACGCAATACTCTACCAGTTGAGCTACAGATTAGCATACTGCCTCATATTCTAACTTTATGTCTGCTCCTCTTTTCAATTTCCTGTTTTGTACACATTGCAACATCTCGGTCTTATCCAGCACAACATCGCATCAGTTCTGTTTCACCGTAACCTCATTTAGCAGCTGCGTGTGGAGCTGGAATCCTACCGTGGAGATTTTGGACCGTTTTTACTTCCTGTTCTTTAGTAAAGCCGCTTGCTTTCCTCATTCTGGCACAACGCAGTTGTCCGGTTGACTCTGAAGATGTGACCCAGCACACTGATTCATCTTTATGGTTGAAATCCAAGCCGTGGGTTCCATTTAAGTCCAGTTGTTTGAGGGTTTGCAGGCGGGACCCATTCAGGGTTGTGATTACAATATTATCCAAGCCTCCGATCAGCAAAGCCGCGGGGTTTTCACCGGACTCTGGAACACACGGATAGGAAAACGGTGACAAAGACAGCTTGAGGCCAGGAATTTCCTGGCCCTTCCATGCTTTCAGTGGAGCAATATAATATGGGCTTGTGCAGAGGGCACGGGTAATTGAGAAACCTGTCTCTTAGGAGAAAAACCTATTTTCAACAGCGGCCGTCAGCTGCCCATTTCTGTTCTTATTCAGTTTTATTGTGTTTTAAAAGCAATAGCAGACATTATATCCAGGGTTGGAAAGTTACCAACCAAAAAAACTATCATGCATAATATAGCATTAATCATTTAATGTCTGGTATAGCAGGCCCATGCTACCATATATAATAGACACACACACACACACACAAACACACACACACTCTACCGCTATTTCACAAAATATATAAAAATGTATAATTATTCCAACATGCAAGTTAAGCATGAAATTAAATCCAATATAATATACAGATATGTGTGTCACAGTCTCACATTAGGGACTATATGAAAAACATCCATTTTAAAAGAATACAACAGAGGTGATTAAAATGAACACAGGCATGATTTGACTGTTTAATTTCACTCCTCTGAAACTAACACAATATCTCACTCAGTTTATTTATTTTTAAGCGTCTCACGAAACGTTCACCCCTCTAATGGTGATGTCATCCTCCGGTGAGCCTCATCAGATGCTCTGAAATTTATATGCATGAGCTTCTACATCTAATGGAAACCTCACAGCTACCCTTGTGCAACAACCTCTTTCTGCTAAATTAATATTAATGTGGGTGAGCGCTGAGTTCAGTTAAGTTTATGGGTAATGATATTCAGTTTATTCCTCATAGGAAAGCAGTCACATTGATTAAAAGCAGGACAGAATCAGCATCCGGCAAAGGTGCGCAGCTGCCTGCTAGCAGTTTCCTGCATACGGTAGCGTAATCCCCATTCAATTCAAAGCGTGTGTGCATTGGGTCCAGCGCATATAAATATGCATTTGCAAGGACACGTCATATTATTAGGTCACAAACCGCTTTGCCCATGGAAACCTTTAAAGGCTTCATACTGTAACGCTGTTACACATGAGGTTTGTGCCCAGCATTATTCATTCTGCAGGAATGTGTCTGCAACAGCAAACCTACAAAAAACATTATGTGCCATATAAGCTGTGAAATTTCCTGGACAACGTATATCTTAAAAATGATGCAAAAGGTAACCATGGCAACAATAAGTGGTCTATAGCGCAGGTACTTTGGAGTGGAAGGTATATTTGATGCGTGCGTTTCTGTCTGGAACATTTGTTTTGCTTTCACAGTGTTTTTATCTAAAATACGGGGCAGAAATGATTGCGGTGTGATGCACAACACGCTCTTTTCACAGAGCTTAAGATGATAATCAGATGTTTGTACATGGGAATGATCATTTTTGTGAGTGATCTTTGCTAACTTTGCTAACTTTAGCCACGTTCAGTCTCTCTCTTTCCAAAGACATGCCAGCCAATCCAATGACAGCATGCAAAAACGATTGATATGCAGAGGGTGTTGATTGGCTAATATTTGGACTGAAGGCCCGCCCCCTGACTCATCTGAAATATATAATTTCTGAGCCAGGGTCTATCAAGCATTAGTGACTTTTAAATGATGAATCTGCATTCACTGCTTAAACCTGTAAACAAACAAAAGTGTTACTAATATTGTTAGCAAGCGGGAGTCAACAATATTGAGCTCAGTTTATGCTAATATTATAACAATCCTCACAGCCGTAGAAAAACTAGTTATTGCAGAGCCTGGAACTGAATCAAACGTTTTATTAAAACGACTACAATTACCTGATCCAAAACCAATCTTCAAAAGGGATTAGAATCCATTTAGGATTGTAGTGAATGTTTTCCCTACAAAACCCCCTTATTACAAGGCTGCAGATTCAATGATAAACTTGATTGGATTTCGGGGCTGGTGGGAAAGCGCTCTCACAGGCAGGTGCCATTAGGCAAGCAATCACTGACAGGCCTGATAAAGACAGAGAATAGCTGTCCTTCAGGCCACGTTCTTCATAAAATTCAGCCTCTACTTAATCCTCTGTGTCTGGCTTATCTCCCACCAATAGCTCCATTATTTCTATCCCCTGACGCAGAAACGCTGATACCAGGACTGTGGAGGAATCACCAATGCAAACCGGACGCGTCTCAATCTTTAGGTCCTCGTGGAAATGGCTGGACGGTTGAGTCTGGATTCACAAATAATCCTGAATAGCTTTTTAAAACAAATATCTTATTTGGTGAGACAAACCTGTGACCTTTGTAGAAATAACTGTCACTCAACTAACCAGTTTAGGTTGTGAAAATGTTTCACTAACGTTTACATCATACCAATGTTATTTATTGGTTCTAAAAATGCTATTCAAATTATTTTAAATAGGAAACAATTTTAAACGATCCATTAACAATTTTAAACATAAATTTTAATGTATAGATTTTACACTTATGATACGTACAATAAATAACATAAAGAAAGCTCAGTTAAGATTTTGGATAACAATGAGAGAACCCTTAATAAATGTTTGCCAATGCTCTGAGAATGTTTCCTGTTAGTTCTATTTTAAAAGTCCCAAATTATGAAAAGTTACATGAGTTTGCAAAGTACATTGTTTAGTTGATTATTCAAAAATAGGCTAAACCATTTTTGCCGTTTAGGTTATAAATTAGTTTCATAACACAATATCAGATTTTATAGATTACATTGTTAGATGTGACCTGAACAAGAACCGCTCATTAGCTGCTTCCTGGTTTAGCATGCAACGCGTGCAAAACATTCATTTCTTATCACACACGCAAACCTCCCATTCATCAAGTTCACAGCCAGCAGCATTTCATATTTCTCAGCCGTACATTAGAGCAGGTTATTTTTCTCAAGGTCAGAAAATTACCATCTCCACAGGCCGCTAACAGCGCGGCTGCTCTCCTGTAAGCTAATTTCATTCCTAACACATAGACTGACAATCCACCTTGTCTCAACCCAGTGCATTCTGAAGAACAACAGTATCGGAACACGCGGCTTATGCAGATTCACGCTCATTAATTTAGCGCGCGCTTACCGTGTTTGGCTGCGCAGGAGCGTCTGTTGGACTGCAGGCTGTAACCTTCTGCACAACTGCAGCGGTATGACCCGTAGGTGTTCATGCAGGTCTGGCTGCACGTCCCGTATTCGGCGCATTCATCATGATCTGTACACAGTGGAAGAGTCATTTATGACAAATTAGGTGTGCTCAAACATGACCTAAATACATAAAATCCACTTAATACGGTCTCTCCCAGTGCCACCTCGCGTCTCCAGGCCAGCCCTGTCCTGTGCTGGTCTCCAGAGCTTCTGCCTGTTTAGACTGCAGCCTGGTGTGATGTTTCAATGGTGATTTACTGATTAGTCCTGCTTGACTTACAAGACGTCTGGAGCAAATTCAGTGGAAATGGCTCTCCACTGCAAAGAGAGAAATCTATTGCGCATTAACGACTTGCTGTTCCGGACCGATTTCTGCTATTTAGACAAATGGCGTGTGTGTGTGAGCAATGTTTCGTGATATTGTACAACAACCGGCTGTGATGGGATATTAAGAGGATATCATTTAGGCGGCCGGTACACCGTAGATGCGCAAGACGACGTGGAAATTTGTTAAAGTAAAAAATATAGATGTTTTATTTAAATTGGCTTTTCCATTTTCCATGATTTACTTCTAATTTCTGAGCAGCATTGCATTTGAATACGGTGTTTTACAGCAATTTTTTTAATGCATTACCTGCATTTAAACTACTGCATGGTGGAACATAAACTGAAAAAAGAGAGGCAAGATATTTTCCGGTTTGCCCTTAAAGTGTCTAATGCAGGATTTTATTAAAGTAATCTTTAACTTTAAATGGGATGTACATATCCAGTCAAATACAGCTATTAGAGCGATTCAAAATCAAAGGGCTGATCTGGGAGTCTTACAGCAAAAAGATTGATCACAGATACATGATTATAGATGTTAATCAATATTTGTAAAACATTACAAGGGAAAATGGTGTAAAAAAATCCAAAGTTTTAACTCCATAAGCCAAACCATGTCAAGAAATCACTCTGTAGTGTCAATGCAACATCAAATCAAGCATCAAATAAAAATAATCCTGCATCCTTCAAACTGAACCAATCATCTGAGAGGATCACGCTGGGTGCAACCCCGGAGCGCCTACCTCTGCAGCTCCGGCCGTCATCTCCCACCTCGAACCCGTCCGCACAAAAGCAGAAGGTTCCGTTTCTGGTCATGATGCAGCCGTACCGGCAGTGCAGCTCATGACAGGCTGACAGGAGCTCTGTGGGAGGAGAGAGGAAAAGAGTCAAAGAAGTCGAGAAAAACATGTAAATTGCTTTTTGATTTCGCTCCTCTAAAAGCTCTTCCTTCCCATCAGCACGAGGGCGTGTCGGCGCGCTGACAGTTGCGAGCCGGAGGCGGGATCAATAGCTCTCCGTGCGTGTGGAATCAGAGAGGCGCTCCGAGTCGGCAGAAAGTGGTGAAATGAGAAGAAATACTAACTATTTTGTTGGAAACTCTCAGAGAAAGGTTTTTGTGCAGGGACCGGTGAAAGCTTTTAGCAATTCTTATCTTTGCTGCTCAAAATTCAATCAGGCTGCCACAAGAGTTGTGTGCAAGTAGCTATTAGGTTTGTGATTAATGGTTCCCACAGTGGACGTACTGAACACCAAATGTTTGTGTGTTTGGCAAACGTAAAGATGGAAATGGAATCTGCGGGTCACCCCTGATGAAGGAGAAGCGCATCTGTGCTGTGTTGTACGGTCCGTTTCTGTCTTTGCATAATTTCTTTTCCTGTAATGTAATTGGGTCAGTCCAGCAAATAAAAGTGATTTATTACCATCATGTTAAAATATGCTGAAAAAAAAATATATGTTTTTTTTACACACATGTATCTGTATATACATACACACACACATATATATTTATTTATACACACACATACTGTATACACCCACACACACGTAATGTAAATATATACATTCAATAGGCTAAATGATTTACCAATCATTTGAAGAACATTTTATCAAATCCAACACTTTGCTGTTGCTAGCATGCTCTTCATGTGCTAATGCATGTTTATCTGTAAGCAAAAACTTTAGATAGTGAAAAGTTCATGATCCCAGAATACATGCATTCTAACATCACTGCAGAGAACCCATGTACCACAACACAAAACCACTCGAGCTGTTCAAAAACTTACTTATGGTTTATAATTTCAGTGTCTGTTAAAGTTTATTTCACGCTATTCACTCGATGATATGAGACACAAAACACTGTGTAATGCAAACTGCAAAAATATACTGCATACTGTGTGCGGAATATCTGACAAAATGAACATAACATGACAATTTTCTACTAAGACGACCCTTAAATTCACTTTCCAGTTGTTTTTTTGTCTCCCTTCCTCGCTGCACCGCCTGTCATTCTCTCTGTAAGGTCTCAGTGGAATACTATTGCAACAACCTAAAATTATTTTCACACAGTACAGACAACAAAGGCCAAATCAGCACGTCTCTGAAAGCCCCTGTCTGCCTGTCACATATTAAATCGTGGCAGTTCTCGAGAATCGCACCAGACCAAGCAGCTATTGTTCGCTGCTCTTTACTGCCGTTTGTGGGTGTGGATTCAACTGCACAATTACAATTAGCACAAAGACTGCCAATTTACCAGCTTCAAAAATCTGTAAGACACTATGTGAATCTGAAATGATGAGCTTTCCCTCAACTATTTAAAGACATGCAGTGGCTAAACATTAATTATAGTCAAATGCATGTATTCAAAGCTGGTGCTTGATGCGTTCGTTACATATTCTGTCTGATAACAATGATTAACTAAAGACTAATTTGTAAAACCAAGACACGTTATAATATAATCTATGACAAAGCAACATAGCTGCAGAAAGAACAATGTTTATATAGTTTAAATTGATATTCCTGTTGTTTATTATTTATATTACAGCTGCGATCCGTAACGTTTGTCTCTCTGTGGCCATCTTTGTCTGAAATGTAAAATCACAGGTTACTTTACATACCAATTCAAACAAATTTTCTAGGAACTCAGATCTGACTATTTAAATTATAAATCATTATTATATACTTATGCACATTCCCACTTTTCTGAGCTGTTTTAAAGCTGAAAGCTGGCAAGCTCACGAAGGTACGAGGGATTTATGGAGACTCCTCAGAAGTTCATTTTTTATGAGACGTCTCGCAGCAACACCAGTGACACACTTAAATGAAGCTGCTTTTGTCATTGCAAATGCAACACAGACGGTGCGGTGAACCCACAGCATCAATGGATAATGTTCAGTGTCTTCAAAGCAAGAAGGTAAATTGTATTTTTCATACAGAAAGAAAGAAACATTTCATTAAAGTCCACATGAACCAGAACATACAACCGACTTTCTTCAATGTTCTGATATAATTCAAAGTCAAGCAGAAAATGGGGTGTGTGGCTTATTTCATCAGCTGAGAATTGATTGGCTACAGAAAAGTAGGTGTTTCAAACCGCACAGAAGACTTTCATTTGATGGTAGTTAAAGGACTAGTTAATAGCTGTGGTTTCTTCTAAACCAACACACTAACACCATAGAGATGATCTGCTGTTCCAGAGGTACATTTTCATATTTTTAATAAATGTTATGAGGAACCATGAATAAAAGATTATTGTCCACAGTTAAAACATTTATAACAAACATAGCAACATTTCATAAAAAAAGTACATTTTGTTTTAATGGTGACAATAACAATCAAAAGGGAGAATATTGTCTCAGTACAGAGACATGACCAGTGATTGTTCTGAAAACACCAAATGACTATTTAACTGTAGCCAAATACATAACTGCAGACTGATTCTCATGTTAGCATTAGCATTACTAAGACAATTGCAAAATGAATGACGTTATTTTAAACAGGTTCCTAGATTCTCTTGTCATTCTTCTTTTGGCCAGGTAAAAAAAAAGCACAACCCCAATATCACGCCATGGTTCAGCAAACGTCAGTCAGTTTAGCGCCACAATTGTTTTATTTTTTTAGGGGCATCAGTCTATGAAGAGCCTTCAGTTACTTTTGGTCTCTGCATAATATGCTGGGAGGGAACAAAGTGTTTTAACATTGAACAATACTTAGAGGACAGCACTGTACTTGTTTTGGGGGAAGTTTTTTTTGACTAGCGTGCATATAATGTTCTCAGAGCTGACAGATATCAGTGAAACAGGTGTCCTGACAAATCACACCTGTCTTCCTAAAGGCCCCAGTATCAGAGCCAGGATTAATTACTTGAGGGGACATTTGAAATTTCAGAGGTGGCTTGCATTTGTCACTTTACTATAATGAATGCAACACAGCTAAAATAAGCAGTTGTATCCTACCAGGTGTTAAAATATTTATTCTTTTCTGTCTTTCGTGAAAACTGAAAAGCACAAATTTATTTGAAGCTTAAATTCATAGTTTTGTTAGTTAAAAATAAGCAAAAATAAGCTAGTGAGTAAATACATAACAGATCTCCTTACCTTCATCATTCACAATGGTAAGTAAATGAAAATTATTAAAAACATTATTTGCTCAATATGCATAAAAAACATCCTGCAATTATATGTTTCAAACAGGGATGGCGACAAAGAGGCAAAAGTGCTAGTTCCTGGGAAATATCTAATAATAATCTAAGGAAATGTAACATTTGGACCACGGAGGCACAGTGCGTCAGAGGGCCTTAGAGAGGTAAAACCATAACTGTAACGCAAACCAATTAAAACCCTGTCTGTCAATCATTTTTTCAACCATTACATCAGATTGGCTGACATGTCTTTTGGGGCGGGGTTTTAAAGTGAGGACATATGGTAGCAAACTGGCTCAAACAGCCTGCAGCATTTTAGTGCGTTTGATAATCCTGATGAGAAATGTCAGTTTAAACTCTGATCTTGCTATTCATACCCTTTAGATGCATTCCTGAACATTTAATTGGACGTATTCTGCTTTGTGAAAACAAAAAGCCCAAACAAAGCCATGAGACGGCGGAGCGATGGATATCCAAGACTAATCCTTATATCTGCTTTCAGACGCCGGCGCTCTGGTGACCTGTAGCCGAGCCAGACGGAGAAATATTCACAACAATCTATCTGCCAGTAATGTGGAAAATGTCACGGCTTGCTAGGCAGAGTTTCCACCACAGAACAAAACACAACATGCAGAAATCATTCAAGAGGAAGATCAAAATTGAAATATCTGTGACATCTGTGCGGTACATGAGTGAAAGCTGAAGAACTGGAGTAAGTTCTCGTAAGTTCTTCACTGGAATGAATAACAATGTTTGTTTGTAAAGGTTGTTTTTGGTTAACAATAAAAAACAATTAAAAATGTGATTATGTGATAATTAAACAATTTAATTAAAAACCGCCTTCGCATAGTGCGAAAAAAAAACATCAGACACTAGCAATGCGCACTGGCAAATGGTTTAAGAAGAAAAGAAAGAAAGGAAGAAAAAAGGAAGAACATGGTTATTTTAAATAATCCAGTCACAGCTTGTTAGAGACTTTCCTGTTTGAACTGCAAGAGCTAAACTCTGATAAAAGCAGCTAATGCCAACAATAGAGCTAAAATGTAGCTTAAGAAAAGTCACACCGAGTAACAGAGTTTCGCCACTGAAAACCCAAAGCTCTGCCTCTTGGTCTGAACCACCGTCAAAGGACGACTCAGATCCAACATCAAAAATTATAATCCTATTCTATCATCTACCTGATCATTTGACTAAACCCAACCTAAGACAATCAGATTGACCAATCAGAAGACCTCAAGCAACTTTCACTATCTTGGACAACTGACTCCAGAGTTACCAATCTCTTAGTTTCTGCAAAACGTGGTGGTCTTTGTTCGGCACCACCGTGGAGACAAAATATCCCTTCTGGGAAGTAGGTGCTGTCATCTTCTTTAAAAATACTTTGAAATTTCATCTCAACTAAAATTGCATTGGTTCTCTAAAAGTAGTCTCAAAGATGCACATCTAAACACCTGAGTTTCCTGTGATGGGGTCTGCCTCTCGTCCAATCACTGTCACCTCTGCCCGCATCAGACACGCCACAGGAGAGCCGTGATAACGGGCGGCTGCGGGCGACGTGTGACGCGGGGCGCTTGATGCTCATACTGTCCTGTCATAAATCCAGCCTCCCGTCACCTCCTGTGCATCACTGAGTGTCCTTCAGGCGAGGTACACTGTCATTGACTCGCTCACTCCGCTGGATCCCTGTCCTCTCTGGACCCGTCCTGTCCAAAACTGTAACATCTTCTGAGGAATATTCATAGTGCTTTTATGCAGTACAAGCTCTTTACACAAGCTTTACAATGAAAACACATGGTGCCTAAAGAACTACAAAATGAAGGAGCTCAGCTGGTAAAGAATAGCGCTGCCTACAACAAGGTCACAGGTTCAACTTACAAGGAATGAAAGTAATAAAACTTGCCCATGCCAGGGTTTCAAACCAGTAAGAGATACTGAAATATCTTTTGTTGATTTGTGTATGAAAGCTTAATGCATTCTAAAAATAAAGGTTCTTAAAAGGTTCCTCACAGAAAAATGCCATAGAGGAAACATTTTTGGTGTCGGAAAAACAACCCAGTCAAACGTTCTTAAAATAATCTTTTCTTTTTTACCTTTTCAGTCTAAAAAAACATTTTTTCCAGAACTTTTTCCAGTTTCTACAGTCGTTGGGGTTTTCATAGACCCACACAGCCGTAAATGGATCTTCTATGGCATTTTGAAGCATCATTTTCACCATGGTCTGTAAACACTGAACATTGTGAGTAAATACATTCCCTCTATAGTTTATCACAAAAAGTTGATATCAAGTTATTGCAGTTATCAGTAACTTTCAAAACCCGATTCCTTACCCTGTTTAAATGAAGCCGGATGATACACAGATGGTCTAGAGTGTGAATGCTCTGACTGAAAACTCTACCCACACAAAAATGAGTGAAAAAAACAGCAGAAGTTTGTATTTCACTTTCCCATATGGATTAATTACAGTCCAGCTCCAGAGACCTTCATGGCCTTTGTTTCTCCAAGGTCTGACTTAATCCAATCACTTGCCTGCTTTCAGAGCCCTAATTAATGTGGGACCAAATTAAGATGCTGATCTTAGCACAAGCCATGGCCAGTGGAGGAGAAGGCGTGTTTAATAAGCACACCATAGGTCTGCTTCCCCAGCAGAAGGTGATTTAATTTGTGAGCATTGCTACAAATTAAAGTTCACATGTATTAAAGTTCATGTACTTCTGTTGTTACAGTAAATGCCATATACGTCAAAATCATTTTATGCGAAGTGCACAAATTATTCCTATAGCTGTAATACACATAGGCATACAAAGACATTTGATAAAGTGTATGATTTGATTTAAACTCCTAAAGACCAAAAAAGAGCAGCCTGCCCAAAAATAAATGCTGCTAATTAAAGGCAGCGTCAGCAAATTTGCTCTGAAAGCATTAGCTCCTCCTTTCAGCGCGCTCCCCAAAGCCACGGCCCCTCCAAAACAAACTAACATGCTAATGACAAACGTGAAGAATTCAAAGAACAATGTTTGGAGTATTTAAGTGACTAGTTTAAGTTTGGCTTCCTCAGGCGTTTCTGACTGACCTTTGTCTCTGTATATTTTTTTCTGTTGAGCACATAACAGGATTGTTCAGATGTGTTCAGTTCAGTTGTGTTCAGTTGTGTTCATTCTCTGGTCATCCAGGTTTAAATTGTGGGAACTGCTGCTTTAATTAACTTTAATCTCAAGCCAAAGTGCAATAAGCATCGAAAAGCATCAGTGAAAATCATTTCCGATCAATACATTTTTAAACATTTCCTTCCTGCAAAGAAAAACAACCTTGTAATTGGATTTGATATCAGCAGATTGTAACGTGTTACATCAAAATATTACAAGAGGCGATGATCTGACAGACGATTCAGGCAATACAGTACAAACAAAAACAAACATCAAATACTGATACAGAGAAATTCACTTCTAAAACTCACAAAGGTCAGTCAGAAACGACTGAGGGAGCCAAACTTAAACTAGTCATCTAAATACTCCAAACTTTGCTCTTTGAATCCTTCGTGTTTGTTTTAGTCTGAAATTCAGCTGATCATTATTTTGTCAGACATTTGTCTTTGTGGGAAGCGAACAAAAACTCTTTGGCACTAAGTCATGCGAGCGAAGCAAATGTTGAGCTAGCTCTACCGAGACCACCAGCCAAGACTACTCCTACTCTACCAGATAATCCTATTAGTAAAAATAATCACACTATGTGACTAAACACTGACTGACCCATCCTGGATTAGGAGTCATTGGAATTCTTTAATTCACAGGAAGGCATTCAGGGGTAAGTCTGCACCTTTATAAGCTCAAACTGGGAAACGGTGAACCTCCAGTGCTTGTTTTTACTCCAGTTTGACCCTGAATCATGACTTTGAAGTCTTTCTGAGGCGAGTGCAGTGAGAGGCATTGAGTGTCACTCCTTCATTATCTTATTTAAATGAGGTGCTTCTCTCACACGCTTCTGCTAACCCGAGGTGCCTGACCCACTGAGACTAACTAGCTGAATGAACAGCTTCCCAGCAAACAATCTTAAAGGTTGTAAGAACGTTTCTCTAATGTTTCCATTATGTAACAAAAACACACACAATCAAAGTTCTACTAACATTACTGTAAAAATGTTTTTGATAACTAAGAAAACTTCAGATGTTTGCCAATGTTATGAGAATATTTACTATTAGCTGGGCAAATTCCTAATGATGCAAAGTTCCCACAGCTAGATACTGTATCACTGAATATAATCGTTTTCTTTAGAAAATGACCAGCAGCCAGTGAGCACTGCGTATGATTACACACAATAAATTCAATAAATATGCTAATATCTTGTGTGGAGGTGAACGCACTCTAGTTTTCTTAAATAGAAAAGACAAACAGGAAATGGCTTGTGCGGGATCGTGGATATTCATATTTGTGGCATTGTTAACACGGCACCCCGGCCCCGGGGAAACTGTTTGTTTGTTTGTGTGTTTGTTTGAATTGTTGGAAATTAAAAGTTAATCAAGTGAAATAATTGAATGCTGTTGAGAGGCAAAGTGAGGGAGGGATGTACATCACCGACATGGTTTTTCATTGCTTCACAAAAGCACCGTTATCTATTAACAATGTCATCTTTCCTAAATTTGTACAAGTGTGAATGACTGTTCCACTCATAGCGGGTTAATGCTGCTGACGTGTGTATGAATTCATTTACTTTTTTTTGGTGACAGAATGAACACGGTTGTCTTTGTGGGCCATACATCAACAAACATCCTTCTGAATACAGTATAAAACAAACTAAATATTCAAAATATTAATAAATTAAACTAGACATTGAAGGTGTATTCAAACAAACTATGAATACTGGCTAGCTGATAAAGCTTCGCCTACAACACTGACATTATTTGTGAATAATAATGGATCACAAGAACCTCTTGTAACAATCCAACAGGCTAAAGTGACACATGAATTATTCTGAATGACCGTTCATGAAAACTGAAACAATTTGTTCTTTCTGAAAACACCATTTGTCCTTGCTTTAAATAAGAGGATCTAAATGGCTCAAATATTGTCCAAACCGTTTTAATGTGGAAATGCGTATAAAGAATTATTCCTGTAATCATATTTCAGGGGTACAAAAAGACGTCCTTTATATTCAGAGACCTCCTCCAAGCTGCCTTCATTTTTTATTTTTTTACCCCTGTAATTATTCTAATTAGTATGAAATCGCTTTTGAGAGAAGAAATGAGGCGAGTTTTAAAAACTGAACCGGCACAAGACGTTACAGCTATCATCAATTCAGTTACCTGAAGGTGATCATTACATATCGAATTTCAGCATAAAGCAATAAAATAAAACTATATTATATAATATAATATTTGCTCCAACCCGTTTCAGGCCTTTTACAAGCCATAACGCTGATTAGCATTTACAGGAAAAATACAAATTTGCAATATCAAATAATAATTTTTATAAACAATTTTTTCCAAGGCATTTTTGCAGTATTATATTAGCAACACTGTTGTTTACACAGAGTAATCAAATATAAAATAGCTAATATACATAATGCACAGCCAGCCGACCATTATTACCAAATAAACTAAAACAGAGGGAGTCTGAGGGAAAACAGAGGGTCTCGAACCATCCAGAAGGTGTTTATTTTTGTGATTACGACCAGCCGACTGTCCATTACCTCACTTACTGCCCAGCTATTCACCAAATACATCAATAAACGGCCATGAAATATTGATTTGAGACCACTGAGTGAAAAAACAAAGACAAACACCGTGTAGCAGATTGGTTGCCAGAAACAGTGATCAAATATATTGTTTAGCTGTCAAGGAAATCAGGATTGACCAATCAGAATCAAGTATTCCATAGCGACCTGCTTCTGTTAATCTAGGCTATAATTTGCTAGTTGCAACTATGAATATCACAAACAATACACAATCGTTCTGGTTGTAATGTCAACTAAAACAAAACACAGGCAGCGTATACTGTATTTGCCCATTTCACGAACAGACAATAAGGTTTGAAAGATTTAACGCACATAACCACACAACGCTTTGAACCCTCAGGGCACAGAGTCTCTCACAGCTCGTGAGGAACTTCTGACAAGTCCACCTGAGAGCTTTTCTGCAGCCCTAAATTCAAATGTGCCCTGCTTTCTTCTCCAGCTGTCAGGCCTCAGCGCTGGCTGAGAGGAGCGAGAATCTCCACAATGAAACACAGGCAGCCAGGTGGTTAAAAGAGGGAAAAAAAACAGGTTTTTATGCCATCTCTGAAAATCTCCTTTCCGCTGAAGGACAATCATTAAAATAAAGCATTGCTGAAGTCTATGAAGGTGAAACAGAAAGCCGTCTCAGTCTTCCATATGGGCACGGTTTTCCGTAAAGCTCTCCCGGGATTCATTATGTATATTCATTATGAGGGGCGGAGGGAAAGTTTCAGCTGAGACCCAGCTGCTACGCTTCAACTTCTCCGTGGTGACCTCATTTCCTCCCGTCTGCAGGTGTATGAGTGGAAACACATGCAGAACGTCCTGGCCCGAACTCCTCAGTGACCAACACTTACTCATTCAATTAGCCTCTTTGATGAAGTACGGGCTGTTGCTTACTTCAGCACACGATTAAATCACCAACAAAAACAAACCAGTCCTTCAAAAGCTCACATCTGCCCGTGTGTCTAGACATTCACATCAGTTAGCCTGTAAATCTGTATGTCCTGCAAATCTGCACAAATCACTGATGTGGTGTAACAGCTAAGGTCATTTTTCTTCTGCACAAGCTGCAAAAACATTCGTTTACAGGTGAGATATTATTTAACTTATTTTTTGACGTGTAAACATTTTCTTAAATCTCAGTCTGATGTGCAGACACATCTGAAGTTTGACTTTCCAAGGAGTGCAAACATTGTGTCACTTTCAAAACATTTTCTTTTTGTTTGTTTTGCAAGCCAGCAACTTCTGCTCCAACCAATTTTAATATTTGCAGTTCCATTTGGTGCCACTAGAGGCACAGACATTACAAAAACCTTCACCTAACATTTCTTCACATTTTACATTTACAACACCAACAGCATTGCTAAAATAATGTTTGGTGGCTGGACAAACAATTAGCCCCTCCCCAAATATTTACACCATCACTTGAGCCAATGTTTGCTCTTCAGGCCCAACTAAAAACTGATTGTAATTCTATTTGTTGCCATTACTGTAGCTGGATTTCCACAAATTCAAAAAAAAATTACAATACTGTAAGCTCATAAAAAGACAGAAGAAGTGAAAACATTTACGCTGTGACTGTGCTGGAGTGGAAATCTGCACACAGTGTCTTTTTCGTAAACAGTGAAAGGAGGATTTATTGCCTGAGGCACTCATTGCTTAATTAGCTGTATCTAAAAACAAACAAATGAAGGAGGGGAACAATGAACCTAATGTCTCCTAATGCTTCCCAACACCCAAGGATAACTTTCTTGTGATACATCACTTCAGGCTGCAAACGGCTCTCTCTTTATCTCCAGTCCTGTCGTGCCAAAACCTTAATCTTTCTGCCCACTGAACTAGACCAATCTCATTCCATGTGCAGGAAGGTGATTGGTGCATCCGCCGGTGAAAGGTGTTGGAGGCTAGACATTCCTTCAGGGCAGATAAACCTGAAAAGTTAAGTTTGGCAAAGAGACAAGGAATGAGCTAATGTGGTGGAGAAAGTGGCGTATAAAAACTATAATGTGATTTAACGTTTGACCTGCAGAAACATCCTCGAAAATCCTGTAGCAGCAATTCATAATTTACTGGCACATCAAACTATATTTTGATATTTTTCATCGATAAAAACGTGGTGCGATATGCCAATAAATTAAATCCCAAATCTAAGCCTATTGGTTGTGATAGTTATACTACATTTTCTCACAAGAGAAGAGAAAAACATCACTTTTTTATATGCCACTATAAATAATGCAAGAAACCGACTCCAAGAAACGTCTGTTATTATTTAGATCATAAATCAATAGTCTTTCAGGAAGCATTTCAGATCGTATCAGAAAGCCAACTGCCAGCGTTTAGCACAATACTAGTATTACAACGTAAATATTGCTTGGAGTGTGTTGAATTTACATTGAAGTCTAAGTACATAGATAATTTTCTCAGGCACAATAATGCAACAATATTTCGTCTCTTCACCTCAGTCTGCACCAAAAATAACAGTTTCACTTTGGGACTTTAACCCTGCAGGAAAGTCCAGCAATCTACCTGACATCATAATCTGCGACGGCTCATACGGGTCACTGGCCTGTTTTCAGGCTTTGGATCAGAGTGTGGGATCAGCTGCCTTTGGCACCATCCGGGTGGGGGTCACACCCCTCCAGTTCACCAAAGGTCACGCTTTTGGCGGATCCGAGGCCGGTAGCCTCTGTTAATGGGCATCCACCCAACGCCAACTGCTGAGTCTGTATTGTCATATCACAGAATCCAGGTGGCTCCACCTGCTGGCATTATGGCTTGGATGATTGCGAACAAGATTCAGTCGTGTCCAACATCACGCCTGCTGCGCTGTTTACCTGTCCTCCCTCTCCTGCCCCAGTTTAAGTGCTCATGAGTTTATGCATGGATGAAGCAGTTGTACGGCCAGCGTTGACTCACCTCTACAGTGGACTCCTTCATCGAATCCATCTTCACAGTCTTTTGCCCCATTACAGAGTTTGTTGAAGTGGATGCACTTTCTCGTCCCGATACACTGTATGTGATTAAGGGGACATCTGACTATTACCTCCACCTTACCTGAGGAACAGGAGAGAAAGAAAGTTCATAAATATCTTGACATGCTTTCTACAGAATGTGAGAATCTTTAAGGTCTCAGTGGGAAAAAAGTTTCAGAAAAGATCTCAACAATGTCTCAATTTCTAAAGAATCTGCAATTTACAATATCACAATATACAAATACACTTTAAAACCCAATAATCTTTCTTTATGTAAATATTTTACCTATATAAACAACAACCTAGACGCTTTTGTTTAGTTTATATGGTTCATACAAATTTTGTTCAGTTGTTTTCATTTGTCAGGCTTTGAGGGACGCACATTAAACTGGGAAACAATTCAGTTGATTGAATTTGGCTTAAAATGCACCGCCAGCCTTAATGTGGTTTAATTTTGTGGTAGAAACATTCCTTCAGCAACATTTACTTCCTGTTGTTTCGTAGGAAGAGGCTAATTGAGTGACCATACCATCTCATTCTTGGATCCTAATGAGCCTTAATTTGATTAGTGGCTTTAATACATCATGTTTCTTACTGTAGAAATCTGAAGTATAATGTGGTCAGTGTAAACACTTTCCATAACCCATTTAAGAGGAAAAAATAATAATCTAGCGTTTGATTCAGAGGTTACTTGAAGTTTAGGGTTACTGACAAGAAAAAACTTTTTTGGTCCATTACAAATTTAACCAGAATTCACTGTTAACTTACAAACACTATTAAACAATGTTTAGCAAATGTCATGCAACATTATAAAACATACCAGAAACCAGAGCTAATGAAACAGCAAAGAGTAAATGATAAAGAAAGATTTTTAAACTTTACATCAACACTCTAACTGTGGCCACAAATGTAAATGACTTGAAGTTTTTACTCTAAACAGCAAACAGATGCTCACTGCTATGCAGGCCATGCCGGTAAGAGAGAGAGAGAGAGAGAGAGAGAGAGAGAGAGAGACAAAGCCTCAGAGATATCTATTGACATGGCTGCACCAAGCAGCTGTTTAAAGATTCATGAGGCTCACAGGTGACCCTCATCTGCTTGAGCAGCCACAGGAACACATAAAACACGTCTAAATGAAACATCGACTTCCATCTCTCGCACTGTGAATATGTCACATTGCACCTTAACTACATTGGTATCAATTACCATAACTGCAACACAGCCACTTAGCGCCAGATTTATTGCTCGTGTGACAGGACCTCGTACAAATCTCTGGAGTCCCAGTTTTCCGTGGAGCTCTGATCCTGCACGGCGCAAACACCCTCTGGAGGAGAGGGGTTATTCATCAGCCTTCATTTAAGACTTCATAGGATAAAATGATGCTGTAATTAAGGCGGTCGTTAAACGGGGGATTGTCTTCTTTACCGTGATTTATTAGTCGACGCACACTTCTGCTTTCCAATAATCATAATGATAATAATTCTCACAAAAGCGTTCCACGTGTCCCGTCACGGAAAAATCCTGAAACCTATTTTTCCTGGACCACCTTCCTTCCGAGCCCTGAGGATATTCTAAATGAAGCAAAGTCAAATGTAAGTGACCTCAGCTTTGCATGCTCATATTTCAAAATGTGAACACAAAGGCAAGCGAATCAACCTCGCAGCCTCGCAGCTTTTCTTCAGAGAGCTGCAGGAGACGATACAAGATGGGCTTTTCAATTAAAACGTCATTTGTTTCAATCTGCGGCCACCTCTGTACACGACAGAACCTCTTCCCGCCCGACTCAACAGCGTCTGAGGGATTTCTGGAGCCCAAATATGTTGATTAATAGCCATGCTAATTTTCAATTAAAATTGTATAGATATACTGGCAAACGTCTCTCTAATTATGCATTCATGAGGCACTTTTCCATTATTCATAAGTAAATACGGCGCCGGAACCATCGAAGAAGCTCACGTCACACGCATTACTCTGTTAACACAGTGGAGAGAGGGGCTGTGACAAACTGTGATTATCCTAATAAAACTGCATTGTCAAATACAAAATCATTTCACTCGCAAACTGATTGGGGACTAATCTAATCAGAAGAGGAGGAGATGAATATTCAGGAGTTTCAGATGCACCATGCCGGATAACACAGATGGCGTCTGTGCAGCTGAGGGATGATGGGAAATTATTTCTCCTCACCCCAGACCGAATTAGAAGCCAGATAACAGGCATGGTGCAACATCCTCCATCATGGAAAATGCATGAAAGTGGGGGCGGAAAACACAAGCTAATGATACTTCCATGCTGAAGAACTTTTGACACCCAGTAATCCAAAAAAAAAAGAAAACAAAACACTGGAGGAGAGTAACAAAATCGACACAATATGTTGTGTTTTGTAAACAAACACATCGAAACAACTCCTGCAACTGCAGTCTTATTATTGGCACAACTTGATTAAATAAAACAGAGCAAATGATAATAGCAGCATCTTTGGAAACAAGGTTTTAAAGCCATTTTTGTACTGGATGCCTTATACACACACAAACACACAACAAAAAAATACAAATCACACACACACAAACACCACACACATACACACACACCACAAACACACACAAATCACACACACAAACAAACACCACACACACACACACAAATCACACACACAAACAAACACCACACACACACAAATCACACACACAAACAAACACCACACACACACAAATCACACACACAAACAAACACCACACACATACACACACACCACAAACGCACACAAACAAGCACCACACACATACACACACACCACATGCAGACATCACACAAACATTTTGAGAACTTACAGCAATTATGTAACAATCATGAATATTGCTAAACAACTTTGTAACTTTACAGCAAAGACTATTTATTAACCTATTTATTAATGACAGCACACAGTTTAATTTCTGTAGGTTTAGGTTTATTCTCTTCAATTTAACCAGAAACTCTTGTTATTTAACATATTACAACACGCAAACTGAATTCAGGATTGGGGTCACTAAATAATATTATGAAGACCAAGCAAAGCTTAAGTGCTAAATTGGCATTCAACATTTGGAAGCAAAGAAGGGCTAGTCTGAGGTCACGTCATACATACTGGAGAAGTTTACGTCCTCTTACAAATGCACACATTATCTCAGCTGAATTCATTACAGCTCAAGGTCTTCTGCCCTGACAGCTGTCTGGCCCTGGTGTTAAAAGGCCTTCAGCATGAAATGTAAATACAAACCTCAATTAGTCGCCTGAAGAAACCAAGAGTCCCAGGAAATCAAATGATTTGTGGAGAACAATAAGCATACAGATGGACTCCGTACAAGTGCTCCATACAAAATAGGTCTTCGATAAGTGAAGAGCGTTTTGGTCTTTCATTCACTGGAATGGCTGCAATGTCGATGTAAAGACAATCGTCTGCCAAAATAAACCCTTTCCTCCGTCCCTTTCCTGTCCCCCATATTGCTTTTAATTAAAAAACCATGGTGATATTTACCCACTTTTCTCAATGTGATAGAGGAAAGATCAGCGGGGACTAGCTAATCCATCTACTTAATGTGTGAGCAAAGCCCTTTAGCTGAAATCTTACATTCTGTCTTTCTTTAATCAAGAAATCTTAAAGGATGAATTCTGGATGGAAAATATATTTTTTAATTGGTCACAGGAAGCTCAATAGACATTTAAGATACTGCAAGAGGCTTTTTACCTGCGGAATGCAGTTCAGAAAACGTCTCTTCTGCATGACAGAAATCACTGGAGTGAGAGGGTCTGAAATCATGTGTGTGACAGACACACGCTTAAAAACCTGCTGCCCAGCTAACAATTTAAGGTTGCAAAAACGTTTCCCTAATGTTTCCATGCAGCAAGATCTAAGATTTTAACTTCTCAGATGTTACTCTTTTAAAGATCTTGTGAGATCTCGGTTACGTTTTATAGAAGTATCAACTGCATCTCAAATGTTTCTCCCAAAATGTATTTGCTGACATACAGCAACTGTAAACCACTGCATAGCTCAGAAGAATCTGATTTAGAAATGCTTCAGTTTCTATAAAATCTATAATTTTTGATTTCCAATGAAGCTTAAGTACAGTTTGAAACATTATTCTAATCTCTTTTGAAACTTTGAGTTATTCACGTTACGTAATTTATCAAACTGTTCTGTTATTCAGGAGAGAAATCTGAGTTGAGATATTAAATATTCCTCTGTTATATGCAGAAAAACGGAGAGTAGAGGAATTGAGGCATAAGTGATCAAATATAGCTATTCAATGATCTACATGGGAAAAATACATTGATAACAGCGGTAAGTTGTGAATCACAGTGAATTAACCAAGTGATCCGCTCATTTCATCAAGATTATGCATAAGTCCATACTGACGCAACGTATACTGTAATAAACAGCCCTAGAATCACTTCTGTTTACTGGTAAAATGTCACTGTCTACAGCTTGTTCTTCATTTTTTTCTTTATCTTGTTTTTTCATGGTCTCCCTCTCTTTTTCTCTTTCCCTCAGTCACTCAGAAACAGTATTTATTTTCTCTCCCTTGCTTTAGGTCACTGACATTTCGAATGTTCGGTGCAGTGGCATTCCACAAAGTGTAGCCAGTTTAAAACTGACCTTGGACAGAAAAGCAAACTACTCTGAGTACACGAGGTCCCAGAGCATGTCTCTTTACTTCCCCCTTCACCAACATCAATAACAACCAAAGAAAAGCCTCGGGTCCAATGAGAACACAGGGCAGGCGTCTACTCTACAGCAGTTAGTTCTCAGAGAGAACCCTGTGGCTCCACCCGACGTACTTCTTCCATGTTTTATACAAATGAAAAGCATGTGGGCCTCCACAGGGGGTCTCGGAATTTGAGGCCTCGCTGTGGTTATTTAGTTTATCACACAGCACAGGAACACAAGCTTCCGGACGTGATGTTCATATGTATGCAAATACAGCTGAATGTTTTTGTTCGGAAGCGATTTGATGCTCCTGAGTATACACAACGCACAACACCTCATAAAAGCTGCGACGAAAATGAGAAAATCAAAACACGAGCAGGTCACCTTCTCTCTGGTTGGAAAAAGAACATACTGGGACAACAGCCTGAAAATGGCAGCAATATATTTCACATATATTTAATCATATAGCTGCTTTTAAATTCGATGCGATGTACACACTGCAGCTAAATACCGTTTTTACCCGCTTCTGATTGGTTAATTCTGTCTGAACAGAGCAACAGTATCTGCGGTACATGAAGATCCAGAGCCATATGGGAGAGCAGTTTCCGGGCACGTCTGTAGTGTTGGTTTAACCTGAACATTATGGTGTGGAGAGAACATTATATTCACAGCATCTGCTTAGAATGCATAAATAAAACATAAAGAAACATAAAGAAAACCACTAAGACAGTAAACGCTAGCTTTAATGTTGATTGCTGTGGTTTTACAATATCAGTTAGGACTGCAAACTATACCGAAATGTTTGAAATACCAGACATGGGGAAATCACAATGATTTGCAATAACTAAATGATTTGAATTGTTTAAAAAGTTTTGGACATTTGCACTTACATGCAAATGTTGGAATATGTTGTTTCTTTTCCAAGAAAAAAAAAAGTATGTTGGTTACATAACTATCAATTTTAAAGTATAATTCAAATTAATTTGACAAAATACAGCATTATCCTTTTATAATATTACATCATTTATTAAGTTATTGCATACCACATTTTTCTTTAATATTGTTCAGGTCTGATGTCAATCATCAGTCCTAAGAGAGTAATTCCTTTATTCCATCCACATCCTTTATTCCAGCGTTCAGTCAACTTAAAACCAGGCGCATTCCTGTTGTTTCCAACAAACACGGATAAACAGCTCGCATGCAACACTTCATTAACGCAAAGTCTAAAAACTACAAAAAAAAACTTTTTCTTTTGCCGCCTCACAAACAGCAGAATTTCCTTCAGGAAATGAAAATCTAATTTAAATTCACACATACAAACAAGAACTGTAGCACAAATCTACCACCACTGGCAAAGCAGCCATGGCCCTCGTGGTTATGTACAAACATGTCACTTGAATACCTTGTTTCTCATTGTTTATTAGCTCTTTTAGCTATTGGCCTCTTGTTGATGCTTTTGGCAACAACACAACAATCTGTCAAGGTGCCGTAGGTGGAACGGCTTTGTGCATTTTTCACTAAGCTAGGAGGGGGGCGCCGTAATTTTCCCTCGAACCGTGTTTCTAACTCGCAACCTATATTTGCCATTTACAAGCAGTGCAGGTCTGTCGTCTGTGTGTTTTTAATGGCAATAAGTTGGTTCTGAAAGGCAGTGGCATTCATTCCGATGTCCATTCCGGTTTATCTTCAAATGTCAAAAAGATTAGCTTGTGGCCAGCCTGTCTGCATCTGTACTCTCCACCTAAGGACACGTATACATGTCTCACGGCTGTGCCCTCAGTGCTGGGCAGAGCGCTAATGAAAACACTTCCTTTTATTGCATTTAAAACACAAGGCAGTAATTTTAGATGGGGATGCATATGATTTTTAATGGCACAGTTGACGGCCTTGTTAAGGCTTGTGAACGATGATGATTTTGTGACTCTGGCCAATTATGCGCTCTCAGTTCAGACATTTGTTTACGTGCAATTATCTGTTTATTTGCATGTGCCTTACTGGCTGGCTGTTAAACAAACAATGTCACGGTTTGATTGTGGGTCGTTTATCTCAATTCCTTCAATTCTGCACGTCTTCCCACTCAAAAATACTGAAAAAAACAACCAGTTTTTGTCTGTCAGAGTCTGAAACTGTGTCATTCAGCAAGTTGTTTCAGTTTTCAGCCCCTATCTATGTAGACAGCTAGCTATTGGAATATGACCACCTCAAGGAGTTTTCTTACATTGCTGTAGACCACCACATTCACAAGTAACAAAGCTAGCGATTAAAAGTTTTAGCGATTTAGTTTTAGCAAGCATTAAACACTGAAGCGATCCTGGAATGCAACCTGCTCTGTGCTCATCTATATAGCCTTATTATCATTTAAGAGACGTGTTGAAACCATCCTGACACTTCTGTGTTCTTGTAGCTCAACCGGTAGAGCACTGTGCTAGAAGTTGTGGGTTCGATCATAGGGAACTGATAAAAATGTATACCTTAAAAACAGTTACATTGGACAAAAGCATCTTCCAAATGAGTAAATGTATAAACCACGTTTCAGCACCAGTTTTTTTCTTGCTAACTATACACTAACTAACTTTGTTAGCTGTTCAGATTGTAAGATAATCTCCCTTGAAGCAAACTAATGTTAACTGCTTTGATAATGGCTTTACATGGCAATCAAACCAGCAGCCTTCCAATTACCAGCTCCAGAACTCAACCACCGCACCACACGCCCCCCAATTCCTTAACAGGAACAAAAAACTTCAATAAAAAAGTCCACAGGGCAGCAACATGCACAGAGCCCATTGTTTCTTAGCTTGTATTGGCATGTATCCTCACTAAATCATTGGCTGGATTTAATTAAACTAATTCATCATCACAGAGCAATGTAATCAACATCCTATGAAATGGAGCCATCATTTCCAATGCCTTCCAAACTACTGGCTGTTAATACATCACATTCAAAACCACTCACTGCTCAATAAAGTGTCCATACATCACACACCAGCCCCTGCAGGAGAATCCGCTCATTCGCACTCCCATGCATTTTTAAACACTGCTATTTAGCCCCTCAGAAAGCTCCAATGCATTCAGAGAGCTTTGTGTTTGAATCCACAGCGGCACAGATAGAATTTATATAGCCTGATCTTTTGATATCTGTTGTTATGTAGATCGCCTGTGTGGCTCCGTTCCAGGAGAAAGTACCTCAGTATTAATGTCATTCATATAAATAATGCATCGCTCCTTTGGCGCATGAGAGCCAAAATACAACTTCTTTGCAAACAATTATTTGCAAAGGACATATTTTACTGCATTGTTTTCAAGTCTGCCAGCCCATTACTATGGGAATAAATGTACTGTACTCTTGAGCAAAGCACAACCTCTGGCTCATACCCAGCTCAATAAAATTGCAGGAGAACGCAGTTTTGAGCTGCACAACACGCAGTTACTGAGATGCACCGATATGGCAGAGAAATGGCTCCCAAACTGGCCTTCGCTTGGTGACGGTCGGGATATGTGAATCTTTTCACATTAAGGGAAACAATTAAAGACTGAAATTAAAAAATATAATAACATTTAAACCAAGTTCATTTACTTCTCCCTGGCAAAAATAAATATTGCTCCCTCTAGTGTACAAACAACCCAGTGGTAATGTCAACATAAAATAAATAGTCCAATCAAATTAATTAATGGCTTTATCTCTGGCCATTAAGAGTGCATCATAGGTTTACAGTCTGTACCACGCTTCCCCATGCCCACATCAATCCCACAATCCACCTCAGGAGTGCAACGCCTGTTTCTGGGGTATTTTGTTCCTGGTGCATTTAAGTCATGTCAGAATTATTGTATTTACCAGACGAGTGCACATGAACACCACCACAAAGCCAAACTGGGAAACTGGGATTTTTTCAAGCCATGAGTTGTAAAGTCAGAAGCAGGTCTGTTCAACAATAGAAAAAATTCTAATAGTGAAAGCTGACAGTACTGCTAAAAAAGAAGAGAAACATTTTGCTGAACATTAATTATTTAACCAGTTTAAGATCTGACAGCGAGCAAACTACATTTCCCATCAGTCTCTGCTGGGACTTCTGTAAACACGCACCTAATGCACATCACTTGCTCTTTATATCTACCAGTATTTGTTAATAAATGATAACTATAGAAAATACGCAGGAATTTGGTTGCTGGGGGAATTGAGCACACAACACTTCAGGGTAAAGAAGTAAAAACACAACTCAAAATCGGTCACTGGAGACATCAAATTATTGTAATTTCTACAAGCAGATCTTTTAAAATTGACTTGCGTTCAGAGTATCCTGATGTGACAAATCACGCTGTAAAGACACTTCGTAACTTAGTACCTTTTTAAAAGTGGCACTTTTTAGGCATGAAGAATAAATAACAACAAACTACACAAGACTCCAAATTTCCCAAAAACATCAGGTATGAGTCGCTTCATGGACACCTTTCTGAAGTCCTTAAAAAATTCAATTATTTTGTGAAATAGCCTTTGCGATTAAAGCTGTTATTGTGTACAAGTTAAATGTGCTGCATTTTTAAATAAAATAATACTGTACAACACATACTGACCGTCATCTGTCTGTGTGAGTCCAAAGAGAGGGGGTACACAAAACCTAAACACTGCAACCTGACATAGCAACACTGGCTTAACCAATAGCATGAGTTTGAGGCAGAATCGTGCAACCAATGGGAATTGTGGAACCGTCTGGAAAACTTTGCTTTTAAAAATTAAGGATCCTAATAAATAAAGGTCTTCACAGCAATGACATAGAAAAACCATTTTGGTTTTTCACAATAAACATTCAGCCAAAGGTTCTTAAAAGAACCATTTGTTTCCTTATATAAAGAACCTTTTTCTGCTACAAGGAACTCTATGGATGTTAAAGGTTCTTTGATGAAACCATAACTCCAATGACTGCTTTTCTATTGCACTGTGAAGCGTTTTCTAAGGGTGTTGCTTATAAAATTATCACTATTTTTGCAATTAAGTTTGGTAACGCCACTGCCGCGAAATTACACACTTCACCTATACAGTAATAACTGCGATTTATCATCACCTCAAAGGAATATTTGCATTATATAATGTATAAACAGAGGCCGCTTTACAAGATACAGAACTGAATTACAACTCCACAATACTTTACAGTATCCATAGGAACACAATATTGTGCAGAAAATGGACAAGTCATAACAGAGTGATTTGCTGAAACATCTCAATGCGTCTAGACCTATTTTCTAACTAATCCTGTTTGTTTAACTGAGGACATCCAGCCTTCAGTTGTCAAAACAACATACAGGCACCCATTATTCTTTTAAAGGAAAGACTGTCGCTTCATCGGCAGCACAAAGGTGAAGGTCTTTATTTTATTATGCCACGCAGTAGATGTTTCCTCCACTAAATGAAAAGCATCTGTTTGCTTTCCCTTCTCTAAGCTTAGCGTATACCAACAGAGCGCTAGCTCTCTCCGACAGCAGCGGGGGGCTAATGTAGGCTTTAGTAGTTTGATGTCTTCCAGAGGTATCGCGACAGCAGGGCTGTCAAGGTGTTGAAATATGCTCTTTTCAGAGGCTTTCTGGTGACAAGCTAGTGATTTTGTCCCTAACAAAGAAAGCCGGGGAGTGAAAGACTGTGGAACTGGCAGAGAAAGAACCGTCAAGAAAACTAGAACATTAAACGAGGAGAACATGATAACTGCAGAACAATATCTGGCAAAAAACAAAAAATGATGTCAAACAATATAAAACACTAAACTAAATCTTTACAAACTTGCAGAAGCATTAAATTCATTAAATCTAGATTACATAGATGTAAAATAGAGATGATGATTATTATAACGTATAACATTAACAGGACATCTAAGAGAGAGTCAGAGGTAACCACTGCTCACCGCAGGACGGAAACTTGCATGGGGGTGTAAACTTGAAGTTGAGTTTTTATATACTTTTAATTAAAAACTCTCCGTGTGCCGTGGGATGAAGTCATTAATGAACTGGCATGAAAATGTACCTCACAGTAGGAATAACCGACCGGCATTTTATGAGCTGAAACACAGACATCCGCTGGGTGAATCTTAACATCTGGTGACTACTCCTCTATTTAGAAAATAAAATCAGGTGTCAACGTTACGTAAGCTGCAACTCTACAGCCTCACATACAGACAGTGAAGAAAGCTTTGCCTTTGTTTGGACTGTCTGTGTTTTGTGCTGCCCTCAAACAGATGGCATCATCCGCAGGAAGTGAATCAGCTTGGCTCTCACAGCTCAGAGGCTCCCGCTAAATTAAAAGGATCATCTCCAAATCTCTCGGCTCACATGCCAAACCCCCTGAATGCTTAAAGATATGAGTTACATATATACATACACACAGGTATACAGTATATACACACACCTGTATACAGTATATACAAACACAGGTATACAGTATATACATACACACAGGTATACAGTATATACATACACACAGGTATATAGTATATACACACACACCCGTATACAGTATATACACACACACCCGTATACAGTATATACATACACACAGGTATACAGTATATACATACACACAGGTATACAGTATATACACACACACACACACACACACATTCTATAGACCTGTATTGTTTAATACACAATATAACTTAACCTTAACCCACCCACACTGACCCTAATCCTAAATCTATCTGTCTGTCTGTCTGTCTAAACACACACTTCACACGCACACTTAACATGCATGTATCTAAACTGAAGCTAGATGTCAGCTGATGATCTCAGGAATTCTGCCCAACATGCTCATTTCAGTCTGTGCTTCCAGCCAGCCTCTCAGATAAACATTGCATAATGTAAAATGTCTGTCCCTCAGCTCAATAACAAGATGCTATGGTACATTACCTTTCAAACCTCCATTCTGCAGGTGCCAGATCTCCCGGGGAACCGACACATTTACTCTCCATTTATTTTAGCATGAAGGGCCGGAGGAATCTGACCTGAGCACACGACTCATAAAACCCACTAGTGTTTCTATGCAGCTTTGATTGAAAGCAACAGCAGGCCATTTATCTCAGACCACCCCTTAATTGTAAATCACCCCGTATCATTTAAAAGCTAATAAACATATTCTCCATTACGATAGTGCAAATAGGTGCATTTTTGACATTATCCTGCTGTTTGTTTTAATCATATTTTTGAGTCTTCGAAGAAAATGCCTCATAAATATAAAGCAAAACAGAATTTTTGTTGACTATAACGCGTCAAGTTTTAAACATTACAGATTTATCATACACATGTGAAAACAGTTCTCTGTAAGACTGTCAAAAGTGTTACATGCAAACCCCTTTGTTTGGGCAACTGTGTCTTCACAAAAGCTTCATTTTGTGAAGATTGTGTCTGCAACATAGGTTCATTTTGTCTATAACGTGAGACAGTTCACCTGTGCGTTTGCATCACTGTTTATACATGCTAATATTATGTTTATATTGTGGATACAGTTGATTAATCTCAAATATAGGATGCGCTTGAACAAGCTTAATTAACCTGCTAACAAAGGGGTTCAGTTCTGCTGATGTAATTAACTCCCCTTACACAAACTGCAATTCCATTAAACTGTTGGCAAATCGGCATCTTTGCCACACAAAAATGAAACTATTGGATTTTCTATCATCCTCAATGAAACGTTAGAAAGAGCTTCTAGTATATTTGTAAACAAGGAGACATGGTTCAATATCACAGCAGAAAACTGTGGGAAGATTTTTACTGTATTTTTCGTCTTCTGGTAAAACAGTAAATAAGGTTCCAGAGGGTGTAGTTGACCAGAGAACAATCTTAGAACTAGAATAGTACAATTAACTTGACAACAGTAAAGAAAACAGCTGTCTGCTCTTCAAAAACAAGAACGTTGTGGATTCGTCTTGTGCCTCACTGCCTACATCTCCTTATTGAGGTTGTGAGTTCTGCCCAGAACAAAAATGAGAACAAAACAAAAATCAATCTCTCTCACTCTCTCTCTATCCAATTCAAACTTCAAGGGGGAAAAAAAGACCAGAGCAATTTGTCACTGAAGCATGTCTTTGTGTTTCCTGATAAAGAACACTGCGGTCTGAAGACAAAAGCAGCGAGCGTTCGAAACACAATGAGGAGCGCTGAAACGGCCTGTATCGTTTCATTACGAATCTTAGAGACTCTATTCCTAAGTGAGCTCTCCGTCTTCCCATAATTCTCTTCAGTGAAGAGACAGTTTGTTCTGCACGGTCACTTAATTGATATGCACAAAACCCCTGTCAAACAACATCAAACTCAACATTCACTAGCATGTGAGGGTTTAAGCACCACACTGGCCACAACCCTGGACCACGGTGAGAAGATAAAGGTTCCTACTACACAGTAGCTGTATCTGCTTGGAGAGTTACTGTCACTGCAATACGTTTCTCTTCATTACAGGGATGTGGGCTGTATCCCAACTCCCCTGATAGCCCAAGATGTCGCGGGCTGCTCCCACAGGGACGCTGGAAGGGCAGTTTATCCAGGTTCCTGCTGGCCATGTGGCACTGAGAATGTGCAGCTGCCCTTCCCTGGAGGCCTTGGGAATGTGGTGATTACATTTCTCTGTGCTGGCAGAACTTGGGCAGACCAACACCAGAAATATGCATATTTCATCAACCTGGTACTGAAGAACCGGTACAGCTGACATCCCTGGTCTGGAAAATGGAACAACTGACATAAAACAGGAACGTAATGTCCCTTATTAACTGAGAGCTGATATTTCAAACACTCCATACTTTTATAACACTCCATTTTGTATAAAACCAAGACAACAGAGAGTTAAAGTTAGAGAAGATGTTAGCAGAAAGGGTGCTTCAATAATGTCATTAGATTCAGTTACATCAAAACAAACTGACAGTCTTTTAAAATATTCCCAAGTAAGAGATAATTTGAGGAATATTAGACGTGACAAGCAATAATATAAACAGTCCCACTGTGAGTGCTGCATTGCTTAGTGATGTACTACCAATTAAAACAGTTTTCATCAATCAAATGCATCACATTAATTCTAAAACTCAATTTCAACCAATAAATAGTGTCAGCTCTACTTTCTGAATGTGTTTTTTTGACCAAACACAGGTGTATCTAAAGCTTTACCTTTTTCTAAAGCTTGAAATTAGGTGTGGACTTGTGAGGTTAAAATATTAGAAAACCAAGATTAACTGCCTTAAGTCCAGAGAAATGCAAATGCACAGTTTGTCTGCACAGAACCTGAAAAATGACACACAGAGAACATAAAATGACTGCAAATGTTATTGTTGTTGTATTGTAAAAAACAACGTGAGGCTCAGTATTTTAGCAGGCCGATATACATGATCAAACACAGCAAACATGGCGACCTCACGCAAACTAATGATTAATATCACCCATGAGAGAGGAGTGTTGTTAGCACACATACGATTACAGTCAGCGCCGTTGCACAACAAGAAATTAAATTCTGCCCAGTGTTTTCTTATGAAAAGCGGATTGAACTGCATTTCCTATCGATACATAATCCAAGGAAATGAGCTTCTCAAAATTCCCATGATAAATTTGCTCTGAAACCATTCCCAGGCATTATAAATAAAACAGAGTGAATGTGATTAATCTAAATGATAATAGGAAACCGGTTGTAAGAATGGTTGACCCACTGAGTCTGGAAGCTGTAATAAATTAAGCTCTTCTGCAGAAGTCCTGCATCAACACACAGCAATCCAACGTGCTGGTTTAGCATAAACTGATCCATCTTTTCATGAATACAATTAAGAATTAAAACAGGAGGACTCACCGGAACGCCAGGATAACATTCCTCTCACTTTGCATATGATGCGAAACATGGAATTAAAATATCATTGCTCTCCAGCTAACAATTCAACATTGTAAGATTAAACGTTAAAAACTTTACTTTCAAAGTTCTAGGAACAAGCGTCCTGTTTTCGTCAACATTTTGTTGCTTGGTTGTAAGAAGGTTACTCCAGTTTTAGTCTGTAACATCTGTTTTAGTCTGTAAAAACATCAAGAATGTTTTTTGATAAACTGAGAAAATTTTCCGTTCCAAAAACATTTCCTGTTAGCCTGGTGGCTAACATCACATGCATGTTGTTGCATGTTTTGGAGGACCAGTCACTTGCATGGAGACATGCTGACAATGCAGAGATGTTTGAGACATGGAGATCTGTTTAGTGGTAATGTGGTTGGGTGTAAGAGAGGATGAGTTACTTACATTTGTCCAGCTTCTCATCAGAACCATCCGGACAGTCCGGTTCTCCATCACAGAACCAGCTCTCAGACACACAGGTCAGCTGGTCCCCACACAGAAACTCTCCAACATCACACAAAATGGGCTCTAATGAGAAAGGGGTGAAGAGAAATGGAATATGAAATGAATGATGTGTAATACAGTCTTTTAACTTAAGGATTGTTTAGAAAACTTAATGACTGGTTTAGATGAATGGCATGAAATGTCACAGTAGTGATTGTTTCTGCCAAGCTGGTCAATAAATGCAATTGCCTTTATGTTCAACTAACTATAATGACACACTCTTAAGTGTTATTTTGGTCTCAGACCTTTTAATCCATCATCAGAATGTTACTTTAAGATTTCTTTCTCTTTTCTTGACAGTCTTGTATGTACAACAACAGTCTTGCATTAATGTCAAGCAATATTTACAAGCAATATACAACTATTTGTCAGACCATCAGCCAGCTGTCAAAACCCTTCATGTATCGCTCAAAACTGTGCCACAGTTTAACTTCTGAGTTCTCGAAACCTCCTCTTATAACACACACGCATGCGTGCACAAAAATGTCAAGTTCCAAAATATTTCTATTGCAATTACAGTTTCCAATGTAGTCGAGGCAGAAGTTAAAATGTTTTTAGATGAAAAGCAAGTGATAATTCCATGCACCGCTGCTCGCTGTCGCCCAGCCACCACCTCCACACACATACTGTACATACTGTACTGCCCTCAAGAGACAGAATTATAAATGTCAAACCGTTTCGTTTTCCTCCCCCATCTCTCTCAACCTTTCTACCGTAATTCTTTCAAGCCACAGGGCTGAAAATTAGGCCGCTGCTCATACAGACAATCTATCATTTTGCGCTTTGATAGCAGGAATGTCAAAAGTACGAGACTCTGGCACCAAGTCGATACTGAAAATAAATAAAAAAACATAATGGTGCTACCAGAACTGTAAGAACACTGTACCTACTGAATCATTTTTACCAGAGTGCTGTCTGACAGCTTTGCACTTTGCGGTACAAAAAGCCTGTCTTGGTGAGGTAAACGCAGCAGGTTATGTCTTAAGTGAGTGTAAACACATGGGGAAAAACCTTTCTTTTTTTAAAAAAAAGATCAGATCTTTATAAATCATTTTAATAACTTGTCATTGAGAATTGGAGTAAGGTAAGCAGGCTATCGTATTAAATATTTATTTTTGGTTAATTTCTAAACCATAAAGTTAAGAATTCAAAAAACATTTAAAAGAAAAAACAGTTTTACTGCTGTTGGCTGGACAGTTTAAGCAGCATTTTAATAATAATAAAATTATTAATAATAGTATTAATAATAATCCCTATACAATCCAAACATATGAATGTGAACTTCTATTAAAGTATTACTTAAATTATACAGTTAAAAAGCAACTCTCATCAGGCGTACTGTACAAATAATCCTAGCTGCTATTAAACAAGCTCTGCGTGTGTTTTGTGATGTTATGAGTCGGGTCAGACATGTCTTTATACAGCCCTCATCTCCTGATGGAATGCAGCAACATGGCCATTCAGCACAAAAAGACTGTTTTCATCCCAGCTCATTTTTCAAATCCCAAAAATGTTATTGCACATCTTACAATGAGACGCAGCGCTGCGTTTCTTTCCAGCATGGCTGAAGATTAGTTCTATGGGAAAGAATAGATCTGGCAAATTGTTCGAGGGCCGGGCCCTTCTTCAATTGATACACTTTCTTTAGAGGCACTGTGGCTCTGAAACTCTGCTGGTAATCTGGCTTGATTCAATTCAATGGCAGCTGCACATCAGTCAAAAAGCAATTACAGGGAATATGATGATGGCCGCCCTCTGTCCTCCGTTCTTACTAGCAAAAAACAACAGCAATTCTGTTGCCCTCAATGAATACTGACGGCAATTTGATTGTTGTGGTACCTTTAAAAGACATGTCTATATTTTCTGATGAGTGGTTATTGAAATGGATTTCCAGCAAGTTTTTTTCCTGCTCTGCAACTGCTTCATATTACGCAACAAAATGTTGACTGACAGCTTTGGAAAAATACCTGAATTAAATTCAACAGCTAGCCAAAGGAGAGGAGGTGTTTCAGCGAGAACATCCAGGTTTCTGAAGTTCTCCCAAGTCCAGTCTCAAACTGAATTGCTTACCATTTAAAACACGATTTACCTCAGGACAATTTCCCTTTCAGCAGCAGAAACTATAAAACACACAACTCCAGAATCTTGAACCTGGCCCCTGTCCACTGATGTCCATCTGCTTTTATGTCAGGTTGCCCTTCAGAACATGGTCCAATCTGAATCACCGGACTGACCACTGTTGCCACTTTAGCTTCCCTCTTACCTCAAGAGGGCTTCACTCCTCGCCTGGAGTGTTTGATGTTTCCACGGCTCACGCTTTCAATAGATTCAGCGCAGACATTTCAAAATCCCCCCAAAAAGAGGGAAAACTGCACAAGCCTGTCAAGATATAAAATCTTGCATCATTTGTTTTTAAAGGCGTAAACAGAATTTACATTTGAAAGGAGCGAGCGCTACAATGAAACGCTAAATGTTTCGGTCACTCCGAGATCATTTCAAAGAGACGCCAGGAAGGTAGATAAAAATAACATGGCTGGAAACGGCCCCAGCTCTTTGGTCAGGTAGCAGTATCTCATTAGCATAACAGTAGGAAATGTTCAGTGGAGCCTGGACTAGCATGCTATTATGAGGATGATTTTTGACACACACCGGCGCCTCAACGAGCGAAGAACTTTGGCTCATTAAGGCTCCTCAGCCTTTGTAATTCCGTCAGCTTTCAATATGCAAAACTGTGACGGAGAGCCACTGAACAAAAGCGGCGGCCCTCAGAACTCTGGATAAAGGCTCAGGCAACTGTTCTGATGAATCTTGTCTCGCAGTGTCTTGCGCACCACAGAATAAGCTCAATTAATCTTTGCTCCATGGCGTTGTTGCTCAATGCAAAAAAAACAAATCTGAGCACGTCGACGCCAGAGATGGATGCTAACCTGTGAGGGGAGATAAAGTCAAAAAGATGGTTGAAAAACAAAGAAAGGGTTTGAATTCACTCATCTGCTTTTATGAGTCTCTTTAATGAGGCTGAATCGACAATGCTCCGGTACACTCCTCAAAGACGAATCACTGCAGCCTCACATCTAATTTAAAACCTAAACGGGAAACTCAACAGCTGTAACACCAGCTTTCATTCTAGGTCTCATTATCTTTCCAACTGTTCTCCGTTACGCAACGCTCTTAAGAACGTTTTCTTACTGTACCTTGACATTAGCCAATAGAGCGCCGTGCCTTCAGATCTCAACTATAATAAAAAACGAGACAACCCTTCAATTTCCAACAACGTGTGCCTAACTCAGGAACGACTGCTGTGCTGCGAAAATCATTACTGTCAATTAAAACCAAGCTGACAGACGAAGAATCGGGCCAACAGCGTGAATCGCTCCACCTAACCTGTGTCAAAACACAAAAAAATTTTAGTTTAAAGTGTTTTTGTCATTTTAAAGTCAAATGTGCATAGATTCATTTTCATTTTCATATAAAAATTCAGCAGAGACTGAGATATTATTTTAAAAGGAAACATCTAATGGTTGCATCAAAAATCTGAACATGACACACAAAATGGATTAAACGTCTGCATGCTACACCTAGCATCTAGCACAAACACGCGTGCAGGGTGCGCATCTGCGTGCGCCCGAGCGATGAAATCCAAGATGGTCGGTGAACTGTTTAATTCTCACCTTGACATATACAACATGGTATTTTGATCCAAATGTCAGCTGCCTCGGTTTTGATCAGAAAACCGTGATTAACATTAATATCACCTGACACCTAATATATAAATGTCTTCTGAATGTCATTCGGCCATAAAACGCCAGTGAATGTCAGTGCTGGGACTGTTTGTTCTCCTCTGATTTTCATTCATATTGATCTGCCCAGCCACCAAAACTGCACATCAAACTGGGACTCCCAGAGATCAGGCTGAGAGGCGCCTGTGAAGCCCCGCGAGGCCCAGCTGAGTTTGGGAGGCAGGATATAATGATGTTTGAAGGTGCTGCACGTTTACAAATTCCACAAGCAACTTCGTCCAGGAAACACATCTTCTGCCAAAAGACCTTTACCATGGCAACTCTGAGCCGGTCGGACTGTGTGTAGCAAAGCTAGCACAGAAATCAATGAGGAAGGACAACAGGGCCTTCATTAAAGCCGTTCCTGACCTTCACTTTCCAGTGAGGTCACTTTTATTTTCGAAACAACGCAGCAACATGTCAACAAATTATCAAACAGAACGCAGTCAGATTTTTAACGCCCAGCGCCATCTCTGTATAATCTACCTTGTAAACAATGAATTATTCATGGGCATGATTTTAAATGTACAGTTTTAAAAAGATGCCATCGACTTACACGATGTCGCTCGGTGCAAAACAAAGCCATAATCTGATTTTCTGTACATTTAAAGTAGGTCGAGTTATTTACTGTATACAGTGCACATTCAGTGGGTAAAATGATGTTAAAGCTGTACTGTATCTGTGAAACAAAATTATGCAAATTAACCAGCCTTCGTTCAAGGTCACCTTAATGGCTGAAGTTCTTCACAGTGCTGAGGGTTTTATCATTGACGGTTTTATATCCGTTCCTGTCATGATTATCAATCAGAGAAGATAATGGGCAATGAAGCAGACAGGATCTCCGTCACTCGTGAGGTGAAACACCAGTCAAGGCTTCCTAAACAACATATATTCCATAGCGTGAGAAAATCTGTTTTATATCACAGTTTCATTATTGGTAAAAGACATTAAACAGCCGATAACAGACACATGCGCTTCAACAACATACAAAACATTCTGTTCATTTTTTTAAAGCTGCAAACCAGCTAACAGAGAAACTCTAACAACCTTACAACATTTTCTCTAATAATCTCTAAAGTTCTTTCAAAGTTATCAAAAAATCTTGAAGTAACATTAGCAAACCATTCATTTGCACACTAAAGATATATATCATATAAAAACTTATTGCCAAGTTGTTAGTGGAAAGTTTTAAAAGGTTACAGAATCATAAAATGTTTGAATAATGTTCTCATAAGCTGAGCTCCAGCAGGACTGAGACTCGTCCCTGATTTAAGGAATATTTCAGAAATTATTCAATCAAAAGGAATATTTGTGAAAAATGCTTATGGTATGTTTCCTAAAAAGACATAAGGACGTTTTCACACGGCACTTAAAACACTTTAAAAGTACTTTATATCCAAAGAAAAACTCTCAAGCGTTTTCCAGGAAGAGTTTCCCGCTGTGCACAAATTAGCAAAAGAAACTGTGATTAAGATGCCCAAACTCTTGATTTTGCAGTTTTGCGGTGTATCCATCAATAAAACTAGCAGCTTTACTCTGCGTGAGATCTCTTGCAGTAGATCTGATTAGTTTAAAATCCATGAACTGCACGTCAGATGTAATGTACAAGTTAGCGTAACAATGTTGGGCTGCTAATGGTTCTGAAACTGATGTTTTGCATGAACTTAATACATCTGTAATTGTTGCCATGTATGTGGGTTGTAATAAGTACGGCTGAACGAGCTAATCTCAGGAAGCGTCGCTCCATACGCGCAGATAATTTGAATTGCTCCAGCTTTACACTACGGTATAATGCAGGTGGTCACGATTACTGCATTAAACTGCTGTTTGCGCGCTCTTCCTCTCAGGTGTGCTGTATATCCCTGGGGCCGGTGCAGAAGGTTAAAACTCAGACTCCATTCAATTCCGCTCGCGTCTATTTGCATCTTTACATATTTATGTCATTATTCTGATCCACATTTCTAATGGAGAAAAAGTCATACCTGATTTGCATAAGCCCAGGGTACCACAATTACCAACAGACCCTGCCAGTCTCTGGGGGTTTAGAGCCGTCCGCTGTTACAGCAGTCACAATTAACTCAACTGCTTTATCTATCGCCATGTATTTAAACTAAGACTCTCCCCACCTCTTCTAACACAATGCAGGAACTACACAGAACTCGGTCACTATTAAAGCCACACATGATTAGCTCAACTACAAAAGCACATTGCTTGTGAATTATGAAAGCCCCTGATTCCCAAACAAGGGCCGGGCTGTACAATCGCCGCCGCGGGTCTCTGTAAGATAAGGAAATGATGAATGAACTGAAGAATCATTAAACAAGCCTGAATGTGAGAAGTTTTCTTCCCTCAGAGCCTAAAGCAACACTGCTTGGCTTCTATTTGTAATAAACTAAAATGCTTTTTAGGGTCTCTCTGAAATGCTTCAAGCTAGAGAAAACAACGTGAAACTGTTTGTCCTGCAGACATTAAGAAAATACAAGACAAAATCTATATAATTTTAAAACAGCCACTTATGAGTTTTACAGTTTGAAAAAACCACTACAGTTACATTTCATGCATTTGTCAGACACATTTAACCAAAGCATTTAAGCTACACTTCTGATTAGCATGAACGTTTCCTTGGATTCGAACCCACAACCTTTGGCGCTGCTAACGCTCAGCTCTACCAGATTAGAGGCTGAGAGCAGCATTTATATGTTATGATGAGATAACAGTTTGCAATTATTGATAACAGGTTAGAACCTTTTAAAACTAAAGATCTGCTAAAGTCCTAAGGGATTTTTTTAGGCCTGAGGTCAGATTTGGAGCAGAACAGTTTTGATGCATCTGTTAATATTGACAATGAGCGTTTCTGAACGAAATCAATATCAACTTCTGTTACGAGGATCCAGTTAGACTCTAATAAACAGCTGGAAAAGCATGCTAGGTGAAATGGGGCCTGAACGCTTCATTTAAATCCATCATGCGAGTCGATCACCGCTTTTTAAAAGCTATATAAATCGTCAGAACAGAGGAAGTATATAGCACATCCGACCCAATCAATTAGCTCCATACTTTACCCAGCTACGACGGGACAGCGGTAAAGTTTGTGCTCTGGCAGATCTCTGGAGAGCAGTGAAGTTTGACCCGCCTCAACTACAGGAAATAAAGTGATATGGGGCTTCCATTAAGATAAGACGACCATATGCGCAAGCATGATACGTCGAAGCGGTGCACGCCAAAAGCAGGCAAGGGGTTAAGGGTCATAAAGCCTCCGTCATGCTGAATGGCAATTGGCTGAATTGATTTCACACAATCTTGAACCTCAGGGCTCAGTATTGATTCTGCTAGCTTTTGATTTTCACACACCATGAACATTCGCACAACAGCCAATTTCAAATTATCTTCAACAGCCTGAGGTAAGACAAAACCAACTCCAGTCCAAATATCTCAGGACAGCTCTTTCTGAAGTTCTCCAAAGATTCTAATGCATCCACAATCCTGAGGCAAACAAATAATGAGGTTGTGGAAACACTCTGTCAGTCATCTTAGAGAAATAATAAAGCAAAATAAAAAAAGGGATGTTTAAATTGGGAAACAGTGTTTTGCAATAACCGGTAATGATATCTAATGACAGTGATTTCCAGTGGTCAGCCTCATTCCTGACCTGCAACCTAATTTCTGTAGCCAGTTACAGTAACCTGTTACAGGCCTGTGCATTGTTAAAATAAGTGAGATGATGTCATAATTACATGTAGGAATACGAAGCAGGATCTTACACAGATTTAAAAACACAGAACTTCACAAGAAGATAAAGGCGAAAATAAAGGGCTTTGAAATATTAATTCATTATCTTGGCTTGGCAAAATAAATCTTTTAATCATAATGCGATCAAACCAAGACGGATTATACTATCTGAGCAACACAGTCTGAGACAAAGCACTGCTGTTTATGAATTAAGAGGGAATTATGAAAGAAGTCGCATCAGTGCATGCAAAATGCTATTTTTTGCATGCATACATACAGTATTAATCTGATAAGTCATGTAATATGCATGCAAATATATAACCCAAATCATATGCATGTATTCCACCAATTCCCACCTTTACCTTGAGATGTTACATTTGAGATTATAATGTTAAAAAATAAAAACATGTGAATTTCTATATTCCCAATATGCCTTATATGTAGACAAGACATTTATAAGATGAATATATGAATGCATATGGTGTACACACACACACACACTAGCATATATACATATACAATTTAGTAAGAAGAATATTTTAGTGAAAGTGATAAATCACAGAAAGTGTTAAATAAAAATTCTTAATTCATATATATTCTGTTCCTATGATATGTTGTCTTGTGCCTTTAAATCCATCTGTATTCAAAGTGTGTGTGTTGGTGACAGCCCAGGCAGTACAGTGATGGTGTACTCATTAAGGGCCAAGCAAAAGGGTTTTGAAATCTCCTGGGAAACCTCTAGACGTGTGGCTAAAGCTTTACACGGGAAAAGAAATATGTCCTTTTCAACTACTGTCAGTAGCCAACTTGTCTTTTCATTCAGCACACATTTGCTTCACCAGTGTTTTTCATTTTCCTCTCATTGTCCCAGCGTTGCTTTATTTCTACCCTCCTCACTCTTTAAAACCCGGCAGCTCATTCCGTCTGAAAATTTGCTTTCCAAGTTCACATGTAATATTTATTTGTAGCCTCTGAATCTCCATTTATCACACTTAAAAGATTATTGATGATTCCATTTGGTCTGAGAAAGTCAGATTCTAACATTCACTATCAACATTAAATTAATAAACATGCATGTCTTTCATCACTGAAAGAATGAACGGATGCGGTAAAATTGCTGGGTTGCTATGGGAACATCATTAAAGACAATTGTTTTTAAGAAAATTCCTCTTGACACATTATCATAGCTTTAATATCTAACCGGAGACATTTACACACCCAAACCTCACAGAGCAGTTTATATATAACCCTAAAATGCTCAACCTCACTGACGTATTTATGCTAATTACAGCTTCAGAGTTTGAGCTTTAACCCCAACACTCTTCATTAAGCCTCGTGCCGCACACACGCAGCTTAGGTTTGGTGCTGAGCACCCTAGTAATTGTTTTTATGGGTTAATTTGAAAGGTTAGTTCATTTCTACAAAGATTCGTAACTATTTTGAGTGCATACCCTCAGAGATGCCGGCTAACTACTTCAAGTGTTTGAACACCAAATTTAATAAAACCATTTTTAAGATAATCTCAGCCTATTTGGCTTGTTCGTTTCAGCGGTGATTCGATCCCACTATAAGCCAAATGAAAATGATACAAATAAAAACACATAAAAGCTTCTTGCTTTTAAAGTGCATCTAATACAGATCAAAAAATGTATTTTTATTGTACTTGTGACCAAGCCTGTCACTGTAAACGGGTCTTGTCACTTTAGCTATCCCAGTCACAAATAATGCTGCTCACTTTTCCACCCTAAAAGGATCAGAAAGCTTTCATTTTTTTCTCCCTGACAGGTAAAAGTGGAATTATACCCCCTCACCTCAGACCTTCAATGGATGTTTGATATAGGGTCTGTTTGAGTGGGTTTGGGTTGAGGAAGGCGAGCTCAATAATGGCCGCTCTTTCTGAGGTAAAAGCAATGTCATGAGGGTCAGAACAGCAACTAAAATAGATGCCAACAGAAGTGTTCAGGAGAACAATGATGTTTGATCGTCAGGCTGAGATACGTGCCAAAGCTAATAATGTCATTTAACTCGGTCTCTTCCAGCGTTTTTATTCCTGCTACCCTTGACCAAAATTCTAAGTGAGAGGAATGTAATCCAAACAACATTATCACACTGCGCTCTGAAATACTTCATTCTGATTGGTTGGTTTCAAAATTCAGAGTTCTGTTATCAACCCATAGCAACCATTAAAAGATGTGCCATTTAAGCAATGATGTCTTTACACCCCACGCAGTCAATACGATTTCAATATCCACTTGAAATATGAGCTGAAATCTCTCACAAAGGAACTGGATTTTCCCCTTACTTGTGCATTCTGTTGCAGTGAAATCTCTCTGACTGTCTGTGCACCTGACACAGCAACACTTCCTTTCAAGTTCACTTCAAGGCAGACAGCACACACTGACATCATGTTTTAAAACACACTCCTGTACAGCCACAGAAATCGTTGGCTTGGTAACTGAGTTATAGATGGAAAGTGCTTGATTCTGCACATAGTGTCTCCCTCTATTTCTGTTTTATATAGTGCCACAGTCCCTAAAATACTCAAAATATGCATCATATTAGCTTAGTTATCATTTTGCATCAACTTAAATATTATTAAATATTAAAGTTTTAAACATACCAGACACACCAACATGCTCATACCAGACGTCACCCATACAAATCAGTTAAATTTGCATTTATTCTACATATTCATTTGATTTCCATCACAACAAATGATGAGAGTTATGCAAATATATAAATTGTTTTAATCGTTTAACAAACCAAAATCTAAATATGTATATATGCAGTAAATTTGAGGTGTTCATTATGTATCTGGGAGGCAACCTTTGACCAGTGAGTGAGGCCAGAGCCTCAGCCAATGATGACCCACAGGTGATGGGCAGGGGCTTCTGGCAATGTTCTTCCCAAGGGGAGGAGCCTAGTTTGAATGTTAACTATATGCTAAATGCAAACACATATCAAATGTATATATAAAAACTAAATGCATAAATCAGCTCATTTTAAAATCTGGATTATGTTCCTAATCCGATTCGGTTATTCAAAATCACATTAGAATTCAGAGTCTGAATCCTGCTCTCCGTGTTTTACTCATGTTGACACCTCAGGCGCATAAATTTGCAGCCGTGTGTATTTGTCAGGTTTCGCTTCTTTGTTTGAAATGTTCTCTTGCACTTTTTTACACCCCTGAGCTGAAAAATGCTCCAGGGTTTAATTTAAGCGCACAGGGTTAGAAAATTTACTTAAATGTATTCAAAATAAACACATTTCATCCCTGACACACCGTTGGCTGGTTTTCATAATGGGTTTATTCAATTAGCCAACGACTACCAGCAAAGTTACTATATATTTAACAGAATACAGACACCCACTATCAAGAAATAAACCCAGTGAACGTTTCTTTAACGCTTGAGTTACGATAAACATGTTTGTAATTTCCTTAGCGTTTTTGTTAAGAATGCCACAATAAACTTCAAAAGTCTTCATAAATAGTCTCTCTTCAGTATTTCAGACCATATCTGACCTGTGAAAGAGTTCATATATTAATATCACGCTGTGCAGTTGTTCGTGCTGCAGATTTAGATGTGGTATGAACAGGCTTCCGCACAAACACACACATAAAACACACATAAAACACACACCCAGCTGGGTTCTCGCCCCCTTTACTCTTATTATTGAACTGAACCCGGCGATGAGTAATCGTTCTTCTTTATTCTTCTGATATAAATGCACAGCAAACCCAGCAATACATTAGATGAAAGGGCCCATGTTTCCAGAAAACAAGCTCTTACACGACTTATCTGAGGATGTTAAAAGTGCAGATATTTCTGTACTAAGTCTACACTTAAAAGAAACAATTTCAGAGAGGCTAGCAACAGCAAGCTAGCCTTATATGTATAAGACCCCGCCCCCCATTCAGAGTGCTCTCTAAAGCCCCGCCCCCTCCAACACGAACACAAACATTGCATGAGAAGCAAACAGGACATCCTATCAATGTATTGGGTCCTAATGCAAAGACTGGACGAACATTTAATGCTCCAGGAATTTCCTAAAAATATTATTATCTAAAAATATGAACATACTTAAAACACTTTACTTAGTAACTGCTATCGGTATGTAAAGAGAGTTTCAACCAGCATAACACAAAATGCTTTCAAAAGAAAACCTCCAGCCCTGCCAGGACATGTATACCGTACTAGAACAATACTAGTCTTCAGTATTGGTAGTAGCAAGTATTAGTTTAGTTCAATACCCTTGTATCAATGCAGTTAAAACAAGCGCAACAAAAACAGTGCAACCTCACAGCAGTTACTGTAATTTCAGAAAGAGCAAAATAACTGAGTGTCTTATAGGCCAGTCTATACTCCAGTGGTTATTGCTTTCTGTCTTATTAGTTACATGATGCTAATAAAGAATGCAGGTACTAGACTTCACGCAGCCACAGACCAATTGCATTAAGCTTTTTAATAATGTGTGTGATCTTCAGTGTTACACTTTAGGGCAAAAAACATCACGGGTAACATCATCTATGAGCTTCTGCAAGCGTGGTCATCATCTTTCACACGCTTTATACACAATTACGGCCATGAAGAACAACGGCATGAGGTTCTCCCTGTTCACTGTGAACTAACATTCTACCTCAACTGTTCCTCTGATCCTCGCAACCTCACGACCTCACTGAAGCCTCATGAAGCGTCTCCTGCATTCTTCTGTGTAAATAATGAATTGATGGTGTACTGATGTAAAGCCCTTTTGTAAACCTCAGGCCCACACGCTCCTTTCAAATCAACCTGTAATCACACAGTGTTGTGGTGAAGTTGCAGGGGAGAAAAAGTGGAAAGATAAACGATGAAAATGTTGATATCTAGTAAATACTTGGTAACACATTACAGTAAGTTTCCTGTGGTTAAGATTAGGTAAGACGAATAAGAAATGTTTTATGCCATTTATTATTCTTTGTTATTCTTTGTATATGTATTTAGAATGAAACCTTATTGTAAAGTGTTACCAAATATTTAAATATAAATACATGAGGCATTTTATGCTCAGAACAATATGTTTTTATAATCATGGTACATTTACATAAACCTTTACATTTATGGTACATCATTTAATTTATATGTATATATTGTTTACAAACATTAATTTCATTATGCAAATTTGAGCAGATGGAAAATAGTTTAAAACAGTAGGTCTCCAGTGTTGAAATGCAAACGAGAATCTAATCCAATTAAATAAACTAACCATTAAAATTAATTTAATTAAAACAAAATCTAAACAAACTTAACTTAAAGAATTACGTTCATCTTTCTGCAGTGTAAAAAAACTGATTTTTTTGACGTGAAATGTATCTAAATTGTAAAATTGTACAAAGGATTGTGTTTAAACTGCCCTGCAGTGTGTCAAGTTAACCTCCAACTAACTACTTTAAACAGCATGTTTAACTGCATTATAATTATTGTGCATGCAGGTTTCACAAGCTTATATTAATTGAGCGACTACATGGAGTTTGAGTCCTTCTGCAAATTCATTTGTCACACTGCAGGAGCGCAAATGAACTGCGGAAGGGAAAAAGTTGATTAAAACGAGTGCATAAATAACACCTGAAACATACGGCACTAAACATCCCTGACGCAAAAATATTAAGGTAACGTAAATCTCGATTAAATAAATAAAAACGTTCATTCAAACGTTCAAAACGTTCCTAAAAAAACAAATGTTCTTTTAGCAATGACCCACTTTATCTTTCATTGTATATAATTAGATATCTACATATCTGAAGCTGACCTGAATGCATTCCAACTACTAGATGGGTGAGATTCAAGTGGTTAATACTAAATGCATGACATCATCTATCCAAGCCTTAAAAACAAGCCTGAATCCAAAAACAAACATCAGTCCTTCAGGTTTAAACTCTCAAACCGTCATTTTCATGATAAGATTAAGAGCTACAATCACTGTTTTGTCTTAATCAGACTCCAGCGTTTAAAGGTCTTTGTTTTTTACATCTTTGTGTCAAAGGAGCTTCTGTTTATTTGCTATGGGTTCTTCATTCAACTGAGCCAAGCAGCAGGTTGGATTTATCATTCAGGAACACCACCACAGGCAGAAACATGCTTTAGTAATCTCACACCAACCGTCTCGGCTGCTGTGGCACTTTGTCAGTGTTGTGGGGCGAGTGGGATTTTCTGAGGACTGAATCTGAGCTCCTAGTGGCCAAAGCTGTCCCAATTTCCCAGCCCTGACTGCAGTGACCTCATATGATGAATGTGCGTTTCAGGGCAAAGAAGTACAAAGCTCATGTTATTGATGCCCTCATTTAATAATCTCAGACCTGCTGCAGCATTCATGCATGGGCTCCCACCACAAACCCCACCTGCTCCACGTTAGCGTGTGAAGCACACAGAGAACAAGCGTCACACGGCCTTATTAAAGGATAATGGACATTTCTTCTGACGTTCTCTGTCGAAACATCACATGCAAATTGTTTCGTGGTTTGCTGGCGTTGCCTCGTGGCTCCTATGAAAGGAGGCATTTGAGTATTACTGATTAATGTGCAAAGAGTTATTCACTCGAGGCTCACGGACATGTTGAGTCATTGAGTCTGTCTCCTATATTTCAAAAGGCCTCAGAGATAAAAAAAGAGACACAAAGCGAGCGAGATATATTTAAGTCTACATTCAAGGTGACCGTATGTACCTTCAACAACTTTATGCATTTGTCAAACACTTTTAGGGTGTGTTTACACTTGGCGTGTTTGGTTCGATTCACATTAACTCTGTTAATGCGGTTTGAGTGTGGAAGCTGCCAGGTGAATCAAAACAAGCAGATTGTGACCCATCAAATAAATTCAGATGAGCTTCGATTGTAATATTACAACACAGACCAATGCAACACAGACCAAAGTCAATGTAAACAACCAACAACAGATGTCATAAAATGTTAATTCCCTTTAGGCTTGTTTTTTTAATGCTAATCAAACCAGAACCAACCAGAAATATTTTTTTTCTTTTAGTCAAGACCCAAGGATCAGAACTACAAATGTGAACACACCCATGCTAGGCCGGGAACATTACTGAAGACGCAGAACCTTAAAGGAACAACTTAAAGGCTGTTCATGAACCCAACACAATGTTTCTCGGGCCAGAAATGATTCGTTTTTTTGTACATTTAGTAAAACTTTAGGCCTGGACATTTTAGCTGTATTATGCAGGTCAGGTATTGCGTCTCCCAGTCACTCTGAATGCGGTCTAATGGAAGGAGCGGGAAAAAAAACATGATCTACTTACAGAAGAAACACGCCTCACAGCACCAAATGGCTTTCGGCATTTTCTCGGGCCGGGTTTGAGGGATGTGGGTCTGTGCCCTTTTTCTCACAATGGAAGCGCCGCATTATTTTGCTGTGCAAAAATACCCCATCAACTCCAAATTATACACAAAATAACAGACATAAGCTTTAGGGATATCAGGCTCTGTAAAAATCCACCACGAATTTATGTGACAAGTATTGGGTAAAGGGCCACTTTCTGTGATAGATATGAGTCAGCAGACGGCTTTGTTGGCGCATAAGCAGGGAGTTTTTGGTAAAGGGAGGTTTGAAGATGAAGATTGAGGCTGAAATGGGGCATTAAGAAAATGACACAGTCCATTTGGGCTCCCGATTCCTCCTCTGGTCGTCTCGCTGAGACATGATTAATGGATGTAATCAAGTGATGTCCCTCAGTCTGCCTGTGCCCTTCATGGCCCGGCTAATTACACCACGTGCAACAAACAAGCCCAAATCACAACAGACGCTTTATGGAGCGAGGGAGTCTTTCATGAGCTCTGCTGTGTGTGGAGCACGTCAGGCCAACGCCTGAACGACACGAGTCTCAGAGATTCATGTACAGAACTTATTAGTTTTTTGCTAATATAGGTTTCCACTACACACATTAAAATGCAACATCATACATAATAATAAAACATGAAAATTAAGAAAAACAAAATTACGAGACCCCTGCATGGAATAGTAAAAAAAATTAGACAAACTTAAATGCTTTCTAAGTGATTTGGGATTAAAGCGTCTGCTAAATGCGTGAATATAAATGTAAACATATTTACAGATTCTATGTACACCTGCGCCTACGGTAACATAATGTGCCAAATAGGTGATGATATGTACAGGAAATAAAAATGAGTCTGAATTAATTTACATAAGATATGACTTACATAAGATGACACAGTGGGAAGTAGCTGCAATACTGGAGAGTTTAATATAAACCTTTAAAATAAACCAAACTGAGACCATTCTAAAACAAACGAAGGAAAAAAACTTAACGTTTACTGTTAAACACCTTTATGGCTGTCCGTCTATGTAGTTCAGTTGGTCTATTTAATGGCATTTAATTGAGAACTGCTGTTAACTTTTACTGCACGGGTTACCGTGAGAGCAATAAAAGACTGTGATCTAATACTACACTCCTGTCTTGTCCACCAAATGCATTGATGTCATTTATGTTTCTCTGGTTTTAATTAAAACTTGTTTTCATTGAAATATTTGGATACAAGCGCCTCTACAAACGATCTGACGTCATTTTGAATGAATGCTAGTTTTCAAGGGCTCTAAAAGCACAAGCACTTATATTCTTTTTGTCTGTTCTGTCATAATCACCACAAACAGCGTCTGGCATTTATTTTTGCAGTCATTTGAAGGACACAAAAACATATTTAATTGTCATTATCATCCAATCAAAACCTCGGATTTGGCAAAACCAACCAACTGAATAAATAAATAAGAAAACCTTTTCTGCTGGGTGCAATTTAGATGAGCCACAATGAAAATAAATGCTGTGTCAAATTAGAGTCGTTTACCAAGCAGAGCTGCCAATACTGACTCGAGTAAATATTGACCTTTTGGTATCTCAAATTATTGATCTCATCTCACAAAGACATTTCTCAGCGCCCAACACTTCTCCAGCGCATCTCCTGCTCTCACGCTCCTGTGTCCAAAGATAAAGACCAAATTAATCAATTTACAAAACTTCAATTTCCCAAGAAGTTTAAAAAATGAATCTCTGGCCGTGATGCATCTGAATGGTCAGTCTTCTCTCTGTGAGATCTTCATTCATACGTTTAAAGTCCACACCACTCATACTTCATCCAGGCAACTAATTACTGAGTTCAGTGATGGAAGGGCACATATTTAAACTGCAGTCCATTAATCAAACTTAGGCTGAAATATTAATAATACATGTTAATTTAGCAATTACGACCCTTAATTGCAAGGGCCCCAATGAAAGCTCAGTGAATCGTGAATGATTTAACGTCTGTTGTACGACATTTATTATTCTGGTAAGTAGGACATCACTACAAATCTACAAACATTCAGAAAAGTACGACTAGGGTGACTTTTTTCTCCATAACTTATAGCCTATTCAAATGAGTAACACCAAATATAATTACACAACACTACAGCAAACATAACTACTCCAGGGACAAGACAAAATAAATGAAGGATAGAGACTCAAGAGACAAAAGGTGAGACACTCGTGCATGTTTTAAATGATTTTGTATGTATTAAGGCTTTAAGGTTTTAAAATTAACCTTAAATGATACTGTGAGTTTATTTCAAGTTAAAATGTAAACATTTTAATAAATTACTAGCAAAGAGATGAATTGTATTTAGCTTTGCGAAACATCGACATGCATATGAAACAACTGACTTGCATAATAAAAAAAAACAACACAACTCTAACTCTAGTTTTCTTTTCTGAACTGAATTCTGGGTATTTTCTCTCCTTCACCCACACTATTATAATACTGACCTATTCGTTCCCTGCCGCTTAAGTCTCCCATCTGCTGGGCCCAACCTTCACTCTCTCCATCTGGATAAATGAAACTCGTCTGCTGAGCTTGGATAGACAGACAGAAATATTTTATTGATCCCCGAGGGAATATTCAGCTGGAAAACAACAACATGCAGAGAAAACACCACTGTGCACATACACAGTCAATCACGCTAATTGCTGAAGGTCCATGTGATGTCACCAACGTGATATCATAACACTCACTGTGTGACTGCAAAATGACAAGTGATGGATAAACCATCAACAAAACGTGGCTTGACAAGCTACAAACTACCCATAATTCAACAGTTTTTCTACACTTTTTTTAGGGAAAATAAGTTAGCTTTATGTTAAATGTAGCTATGCTAAACTATGCTAAAACTATATGAGGAGACAAAGGTCATTTTTAAAATTACACAATTATTAGATTATATTAGGGTGAGTTAGTATATTAATAAAAATCCACTCACGCTAAACACAAAACTAATACAAAACCAAACCACACTAATATAACTGAATACAAATGATACATTTACCATTTTTATACCATTTATAATTTATATAATTTACCATTAATAAGACAAAATGTTTAGCAGGGAGTTTCATAAACAGCTGAAGTAACTGTTCAAATGAATCTGTGAATGGACTTATTTTACAGCTCTGAAATAATGAATGAACTCTCTCACTAACATCAATCAGACTTCTATCTTTTTCTGAAAGAAAATTGCTTCAGCTCGACCAGTCGCGTGAACAACATAATGTGACAAACCCAGCGTAGCGTCACGCTACACCACAACTTTTGTAGTTTATCTGCATAGTTCTATTCACAATCCACGTTTCAAAGCAGCTTTACAGGAAATCATACCACAACTCCCCCAGTGAGAGAGTCAGCAGAGTTAAGATAATGGTCTGATTGTTCTCCATGTTAGTTCTGCTTAAATCCAACTCACTGATGTTTGTCAGATACTCCAGAAGCTATTATGTTATTACAGATGTTCCAAAAAAGGATGAAGAAAGTCTTTGAAACAGGACATTTTTCTTTGTGTATTGTAACAAGCCACTGGCAATGAAGCAAAACTGAAGGACTTCTGTGGGACTTCTAAAGTTCTGAAACTTAAAAGCTAAAGAAATCAGAGATCACACAAGCGCTCTAATGCTGAATTTGCATGTCATTTCGAATGCGCGCGCACGCTCACGAACTTTAACATTTTGTCTCACTCAAAGTCAAACCAATTAGCACATGCTGCCTAGATTTCCTTGAGGAAATAACATTTGATTTAAATACGTCCTCTGAAAATATTTACATTGCTAATGGGCGCCTCAGACTGCGCGCCTCGATGGTAAATAAATATGTCAGGCTTTGTTTCTTATGAGCTGTCGTGCTGAAATTATCTACCCATGAGCAACCGTTAGTGCCCGGAGTTTGACGCTTCAGACTGTATTTGCGCAGGTGGAGACGGCGGTGTAATTAAACCGTTGCTGTCTCCGTTTGCGCGGAAGTGACAAACGCTACTAAGGGTACCTTTAAAGGGACCAAACTATGCAAAACGATAAACGTCTTGTGTGTTTGTGTGAAAGAACGCCTGCTAATGGTAATGAAAACAACATGCTAATGCCATCCCGTTTGCGTTTAAGTTATCTTAGTGATGTATAATAGCTAATTTCCTCCACGAGCATCTGCAGATGATAAAGTGTCTACGCAATGCCACAGTTTCTCAACCTCAGGCTATCAACGCTTCAGAACACAACAGGTGTGCGCCATGTAGCAACCTTGTGCTGCCCAACCCAAACATCCCATCTTGCGCATCAGATTTATGGCTCTTGCCTCCTTTCTTTGGCATAAACAACTCATTTGGACAGCCAGCATGTTGTAAACAATGCAGGCCTGCAGGCGATATATCAATGCAGCCTAGAGATTTATAAGTGTGAAGTTGAGGCTAAAATCTCAACAGACAGCAGCTCTTGGTCTCATTGGCGTCCTCATACGCTAATCCTCTGCCATCCCAATGCTCTTATCACTGCTAAATCATGCATCTGACCCCAGTGTGTTAGCCGAGGTCTGCCAGGCCTTTCCCAACATCCCTACCAAATCCGTCACAAGCCAATACAGAAAAGCCAAAGCTAAACTGGAATCTGAGGATAGTTTCATGTTGAGGTGTCTAAGACACCAACAGCAGGTCTCCTTTCAGCTTCTCTTATCTCCTCCACACATTCTCAGCCTTCACCACCAGGAGCAAAAGCCACGTGTTACTTTCCACATGCAGCTTCCACTAACAGACCTTCAGATACACGGCTATCATGAGAAACCTGCTTGAAAAAAAATAGAGAGAGAGACGGATTAAACCGGTCATGGGTTGGAAAAGGTGACGGGTTACGCCATAATTAGCAGACTTTCTTCAAGGGAGAGAGTCACACAGTGACACAGTGACTCAGATAAACTGTGTCATGGCAGAGGGCAAATTGATCCATGAAGAAATATGTTTTACATTTGAGCTTCATGATTCACATTTGAAATTTACATCATCTACTAACATACTGCCTACATCTTGTTTTATTTCACATTATTCACATATTCACAAACCGGTCGGGAAAAAGTTTATTATGTTATTTAAATAGTAATACTTTTAATATTTTGTATTAGCATTTTTATCAGCGCTTATACCAGTTTTTGAAGGTTATGCTTTCTATAACTACACCACACTCTCCCCATACAAAATATAAATGATGCAATGTATGCACAGATGTAAAAACATAAAAAATCCATTGTAGGTCAAAGAGTCGATAAATGCAAAGCTAGTCTCACAGGCATATTGAATAGCTTTTATCATTTGACAAATCTCAGAAACCATGATGGAGCGCTAATGCATTTACAAGAGTCTTAATGGCAGTATAAAATTTCATGTAACAATCATCCACATATATTCAAAGCTTCCTGACACTCTCAATAGGGCTCTGAATGAGAGTTTTCTTTGGCGCCATCAGAGCAAGTCGCAGACACCTACGTTCAATCTGATATGAGCTATCGGTGGCAGGATAATCGTAAAACAGAAGGACTTTCAGATCGCTAGCGTCCCTTTCTACTGGGAACAAACGTCTCCACTGATTGTGAAAAAGCTAATGGATGAAATCTGACTTGTCAGTAATCAGATACTCTTCTTAAAACGCGTCTCATACGTGTGACATCACAGGAAAAACATCCTTGATCAATTTTTATCCTCTAACTGCTTTGTCTGTTTCGTTTGCGCTGCGCTTCATAGCTGTTTCGTTTGGCACGTTGTCAACACGCTAATGAAGCATCGATGCTAAAAATGATGTAAAACAAATCAACCTCATTAATCAACTAGTTGCTTTGCAACCATAGTTGCTTTACTCTGTCTTGAGTCGACTTAACTAAACGCTTAACTAATGTAAAAGTAGGGGCTAGCCATAGCAAGCTATGCTCTCCAAAGCCACACATTTGTATCAAATGCAATGGCTCGACAAATTTATTTTGGTCCTGCATTTTGCACAGAAGATATATATTAAAGTAAGTATATTTAGACCACTTAGTGAGGATGTAAAAAGACTTTCAACCAGCGTCCCAAAAAACGTTGCTTACCCTGCCTTTAATCATCCTACAACACAGATGCTACACATAAATCATTTTCTTAATGTTACACTAAACAACACTCTCTCGAGTCAAGTAAACAGCGTCTTAATATTAGTGCCCTGTTACTGTCCAATCAAAAGCTTCATCACCGACAACATTATTTAGATTGTAAAAAGTCTCCTGTGAATGGCTTGAAATGCAATAAGCCAATAATTCTCAACGTGTTTTTAGATTCTAAAACAGGAAATGATGGAGTCATTTTAATAAGGCACTACCATGTAAATAGACGTCACAAGCATGAATCACACACGTGAAATCAGACATGATCTCTGTGTGGAGCTTCACATTTACGTCGGTCATCGAAACTGTTTCAACTCATTATTTTCTACATTTTCATTTTTCATTTAACTGATGTCGACAAGAGAAAAGATTTTGCCGGAGATCCGCCCGTTTCCTCTGATCTTATCAGTGTACAGAGGAACAGAACCGAAACACTGTTGTTACAAATGATTCCATATCTACTCAATTATAGCATACAGAGCGAAGCACGGATGTGTTTACCAATCCCAGATTCTTTCCTCTATTAACTTTAATGATGCCATTAACTGTCATTTTTCCTCTTTTCCCTGCTGAAAGAAAAAGGCCTTTCCGATGAACAGTGGCCTGGTACTGCTTAAAGTCAACATGAAAAGCTACTCATCTCACTTCTGTTGTGCTACTGAGGAAAAACAGGAGGGGGGCGGGGCTTGTGCTTTATCCATCTGGATCTGATTGGTTGTTAAAAACTGAACACACAAAACCAAAGGAAGTCAGAGGTTGAAAGGAGGCGGGGCATGTTTTGATAAGGTTACAAAGACTAACATTAAAAAAACTCAGGAATGTGCATTAAATAAGTAAACATGGTCAATGTCACGTTGAGCTGCACAGTCAGGAGTCCTGCTGAGGACAAACGTTGTTAAGATTAAAGGAATATCGTATGGCTTCAATAAGACTTTTATGGTGCTTTTAGTCATTTCAGAGCTCGACAGCCGCAGTTTGCAAATACTTTCATAATTCAGAGAAAGAGCGGCCAGCATGTTCTTCAAAACAAATTAACTATTTGAGTGCCAAAGATCAGCGGTTTAAAGTTTCTATATAATCAAAATATACTATTCTTGTTTTTATGGAAGATTGCAATGTTTACTAAAGTGCACCCAGCACATCATTTTTTGGTCATCTTTAATCAAAATTTTGAAACATCTACTTTTCTATAATTTCAATCAATTTACAGTGGAGTTCCCTTTAAATTACGTTAGAACATCACCTCCAATTCATACAGACCTTCAATAAACGTAAATGACAACTGAAAGTTCATAACTTTTACCTTTCAAAAGCGGCTCTAACAAAGCTGTGAGAGAAGCATGCAGGTTCTGAGGCAGACAGCAGTTTGATGGTTCTCCCCTGAGGCCGCAGAACCGGCCCACACACACACACACACAAAAGTTTAACCGGGTTTGGGCGGGCGAGAGGCAGTGCCAGGTCCGTCAGATGGCAGCTTGTCACACCTCACCGGGGTGACAACGACGGACTGGCAACAGCTACAGGTGGGTCGGCTAGCACACCGGTTTTCTGGCACCTACACTGTGATGTTCTGATCTGGCATGAAGGGCTGAGACTCATGAGAATCAAAGGTCAAAGAGTCATGGAGGAAACACCTGGACATGTTCCTGACAGAGGAAGCTGTGGTCACTGTACTGACATGTGACGAGAGCTGAAAGTCTTCAGAAATGTTCATTGGCATATTTTATTGTTTTCAGTAATTATTCATGGGCAATGTCATTTCAAAGGGAAATGATAATGAAGGCTATCTGGTTGTAAATCACTCTGCCTGGCTGTGTCAGCGGATGCAAATTTATATAACATATACATAATTGATACAGACATTTTAAATGTTGGTCACTAGCCAGTTTTGGGAAAAAACTTCAGTCACACAGAATGCAATAAAAGATGCTTGAGACAGAAATGATAAATGACAATTGTTTTCAAACACGTTATCTGCAAACCATCAGATCTTCGCTTCGCATTGCAAACACATAAACTTTCCTAATTTATGAACCCAGGACTTTTAATGACACTTTAATAAGAGACGAGGTCACTTTTCTTATGTATGGCAAGGGCTAGCAAAAGCAGGTGGCATTAGCAATATGCTCTGTGCCCCCACAGCACATGAGTTTTACAGAACCTGAAATTATTTACTACACAACCCGACTGGTTTTAATCCTGTGGGTTTAGGAGGAGGTCAAAATCACTTCTGTCATCAGCAGGTCAATGGGAGCGAGACGTCGAGTGCAGTACAGTGTGGAGAAATCTCAAGAAAACCTAAAGATCTCACTTTACTGTGAGAACAAAAGTAACGGAACTTAAAATGTCTGTCTGTTCTGTGCAGATATTATTTACATACATTCCAGAGCCGAAGTTGTTGTTAATCTGGTACGAACGAATGCCTCACAAACCTAACATTTTCAGTAAAGCAACACAGTATTGAGATCTAATTAAAAATCTATTTCATGTAATGCGATGTAATTTTTCATGATTCTCCATGTTGACTGATGTGGTCAGACTTGCAAAAACAAACAAAACAACAGAATATGCTCAGAGACAGACATGGGAGAATAGCCGCATCAGACGCAATAAAACAACACAACTGTCTCTGTTGCGAATCGCACAAAAAAGGACGTGGCTCAGGAGGTATCTCTCAGTGGATCTTAGCTGCTTTCATAGCTAGCTGGCTATAGCTAGTTCCTCTGAAATTGCCAAGCCTACCATCAAATCCTGACCCATTATTTGAGCAGACAAATGTTTTAATCTCACAAAACTGGATTCATTCCTGCAATTCCAAATGCTGAATTACAAATGCATTTGACAAATATAATGAGATCATGTGATAAGCAGCACATTATTCTCACTATATTAAAAACTATACAATTTACACGGTGCAAAAGTTAGTAAACATCTTAAAACATCCAATAATTGAAACGCTTGAGGTTAAAAGGTGCCCCCTCCTGGCGGGGTATAACACAACTGTGGAGTTTATTTTGTAAAGCAGTTTTCTCTCCAGTTGTGCAAGTTTACTTCCAATAAAACAAACGCACAGCAAGTCTATGTCCACCGCAAGTCCGACAAATTAAAAAGTGATGCATAATTTAGAAAGTAATTTAGCCGTGGAAGCAGACGAGCTGAGATCTGTGCTCAGGTGTGGGTTTTATCATTTCGCAGGCCGCCTTTTTTCTAGACTCCATTTCCTGTTCATACATCATTTCTCTGTTTCCAGCACTATTGCTTAAAATATAGGAGCAGATCTCACACAATAGGTCAAGGGGGATGATATTGTATTTAAAAAAATCTAATTTAAAACCTGACACCTATCTGGGGATGAAGTCAATTAAAAATCCAGCAATTAATAGGAGGATATTGCGTATTCCTAACATCCCAGCGGTTGGGAGGCACAGAAGCACAATACGGTTTGGCAAATGAAAGCAACCTCACCAGGAAAACTACCCCTGACTATTAAAATATGTGGCTGGGGGTAATAATACATAACTGAACACCAGGAGGTTTTATTTTGTTCTGTTTCTATTCTTGGCGCGCTAAAGGAAGGTAAAACATAGATTCTCCTCATCCCTTATCAAACAGCTCTCCGTTCCTACAATTAAAAGACTCGCCCGATCGCCCACAGACCGCCGCCATCGGCCCTGCGTGTGTTCCTGAGGTAAACGCACGAGACTTAAGACTTGCGTTCAAACTGTAGAAAATGCAGAATTTAACGGCTATATTTAAAAGCAACGTTTCCTTGCCTCTTTTACATTAATTCAATGCCATCCATTCATTGCTTTGATTCTGTGCACATAAAAAGTGCAAAGATAAATGAAATTTCAAGCTACAGAGAGAGAAAGCCTGGAGTCTGCAGTAGATACAGCGCATGAAAAAGCGCTTCCTGCAGCACCGCTGGTAAAGACAGGCACATGCGACGTTGAATTCATGCATTATGATGTCATACGGTATAACCTGAATGCACTGTACTGCAAGTTACCCAGAAAGCAGATACACTAGAAATATGACATTAACAAAATATTAAAACATGGGGCACATGCAAACAGTGCTTTATTTCAGAATTATCTCATATTTAAGAGTAAACATTAACTATGAACTGTTTGACAATCAGATTTGTTTAGATATATTATTCCTAATCCGGAAATCAGACTGTAGAGCTGAAATTATAAATCATTACTGTAAACTTCTCCGTTAACTGCTTGCTCAACAAATGTTTATAAACACAAAAGTTATGGATTACAGCTTTAATAAACACCATACCAATATAATTTAAAACATTTTAGGTGTGCAAATCCAGCGAAAGACACAGAAATATTAGAAGAAAACATGTCCGAATGTGAGATTGAAAAACTGCCAGATCTTTTTCTGCCCAACACTCCTGCCAATTTTACAATTTACTAACTCTATTAACTCAGATTGCGTGTACCTGACAGCACAGCTGTACCTATCTAGAAAAAACAGCCATCTCACTTCCGTCATGTCTCTCTGAAGACATCTAAACAAGATCAAATTCATGCGTCGCAGTTTTATAACCTATTCTGACAGGGCGCTTCATTATGATCTAAGAATGGAGCTCTTTGTAACATGGAAAACCTAAATGGAAACATCAGCCCGTCGATACGTACACTGCTCTCATTTAAATGCTTGTCATAATAATTTAGCTCTAATTACTGATGGAGGCACCATTCTGGAGATTTGAACCACGTGACCGTGTGATGGGCATTTGTAGTCCAGATCCAATCCGGGAGACACTGATTCATCTTCACTCTCCGGGAGTTACGACAGCCCCCTTTCTCTTTTTCTTCGACCACGATTAGTGAGATGAATTCTAAGCTAAGTGCTTGGAATTTGTCCTCCCCAGAATCAGATCTCTAGGGACAAAGCTGGTGGTATTGTGCAGTCACTCAGCCGCAGTGGCCCGTTTTGATAAGTCATCATTAACCGGCAGGGCTCTCCATCAGCGGCCTGTCTGTCCACCCCTCTGCCTGGCTGCTGAATGCCTCATTCCACCTATCACTGATGACCAGCAACCTCTGTCTCCGCCCCCTCCTCCAGTACTGCTGGAGGCACACAGGGAGACGTCTCAATAATGCAGAAGCTACAACAAGCCGTTCTGTTAGGAATAAGTCATGATGCTCGACTAGCACACATAAACCAACTAGTTAGTTAGTAATTTTAACTATCAGTTTTAACATTTTGAAATTGGATTTTTTTGCTCTAATTCAGCTGTTCTCTGTTACAACGTTTTTAAATGCATAAACTTTAAATAATGTGACTTACTAACATCAAGTAAAAACAAAAGCAGATGAATTATTTCTTAAAGGGATAATTCACCCAAACATGAAAAATCTTATTTATGAAGCTTCTTAAAAAATGGATTTTACTTTATTCGGATGAACCTGAAACAAAACAAATTATTCTTGGTTTATTTAAGATGATCCACCATTTGTTTATGGCACCTGCATATCATGACATTTATTTTGTTTCCTTCTTATCTATTAAAGTTACAGCCTTCAAAACTATTATCTTTGCATAGTTTTCTACATTGAGGAGCATCGCGTTTGAACGACGAATTCGTGCAATTCATCAGATGAAAAGGCAAACTCACATGTAAGAAAGTGAAGTGTTTCTTAAAGTAATGCATTCTGTGACTCACATTCATAAACCATCTATAATCACCACTATATTTATTCCACATTTCAAGCATCAGCACTCAAATCAAGGCAAAAAACACAAAAGGCTAATTCAGACTTTCATAATCAACTTTTCCTTCCTTTCTAACCATTTCTTTATAAATGGCTCCGTGCCAAATGATATTCAGTGTGGGACAGCACCACCCGCGCAGTTCAAAGGCAAAACTGTATGTTTAAAGCCAAGAAGAATCACTGAGCAACACACATCTCCTGTACTAGATTTCCAAACTCTCTTTTAGTGCCGACATTCTATCATTTGTTTAACAAGCTCATTAGTGCAGAGTATTGAGAGTGTCATGTGATGCCAAAGTGCGCTGCTCTCTGCTCCAGTAAAGATTCCTATTTAACTCACTGGTTCTGTTTGTTTCCAGAGACCCGACACCTCGCGCACCGAGGTTTATGTAGCGAGATAATGGAGCGCAATCGAATGATGCGGGAGTGGCCGCGAAGACTTCTCTCTTCTCCGAGAGCGAGAACACAATCACCCACTGTGTAATTGAACTGACCCTCTGACCATTTGCTATCTTTGACCCCCACGCGCAAACCGATTCCCATTTCACGACAGGAGACGAGAAATGGCTATTGTTCGCTGCGGCTATAGTTTTTACTGCTAGTATATAAGGACTGCGTTTGTAGTGTGGCGGTACAACGACCGCGTGAAACTGCCATGCAAAGATTCATCAGCCTGGAGTGGCAGGTTTTAAAGTCTCCATGTTCAGAGGAAGCAATTTTTGATGAGCACAGCTCTGAGAATTCGTGCATTACAGAGGTTTTATGTTTGTGAGAGAATGAGTGACTATTACACCAGTGAGACGCAGCGTGACTGGAATACTGCAAAAGCAAAATTACTGAGGCAAGTTCACTAAACAGTTGCGTCATTTTTGCATGCGGTATTTTAACACTTCTCATTTACTAACCACCCAGAATGATCAGGAATACTGTTGTGTTATTAGCAGTTTCTGTGAAATAACTGTCCATTTTAACCGCCTAAAACGCTTCCTTTTGGAACCAGGGTTTCTCAACCTAGGGGTTAAGGCCTTCAAAACGCCTCATCAAACTTCCAAGCGGGCCTCAAGATGACCTGAAATGATTTAAAACATAAAATAAATGCATTAAAATAACATAAAACGGAGGCCTTCAAATATTGTGCTGGACAGTGGGGCCTTTAAAGCCACAAAGGTTAAGTCACACAGCATCTAAACAGTCTTTTACAGATTGTATCTTGAATATCATTGTCACTGCAATATTTCCCAGTGAAGTACAATGCTAGCCTACTGTATCCATAAGCCTAGCACTATAACTGGCCTACAAGATGAGGAATTACAACATGAAAATTGCATTAAGCACTAACTCTGTGGTGTACGTTTGTGGCATTACCCAATTCACACAAATCCTTCAGTAATTGGACGCTAAAGCAACGCATACTGAAAAACGAGACCGCAGTCATTTTCAAATTCCCCACCGTGTCTTTACACTTGGTAAGCAACGTGTTCAATTTGTAGTTCCACTAAGAAAAGGTCACATCAGTAAAAAAGTCTGTGTTATTGAGTCAGAACTGTTACAGACATTATTAATGAATATAAGAAAAAGTTGTTAGCATCACTTCAGGAGTTCGCCAGCAAGCATCTTGGGACACAATCTTCTTCTGTGGTATTTAATTCCACATCTACCAGACTCAGCTAGACCTTCAAAGAAAATCACTGCTGAACACAGTCGATAAATGATAACAGAATAGCCGTTTTGAAAAAGCTACAACGCTGCAATGCCAAAATATTTTTGTGCGTTTGAAGTTCGAGTTACTTTCCTGTATTTTTATAAGAGCACCTCAAACAGTCAGAGCATAATATTCACCAGTAGCACAGTGAAAAAATAAAACTCCACTCAGAAAAGTCATCACTTATACTGTATAAATACTTTTTAGGCCATGCATAAAAAATAAGACCGCAAATGGAAACGGCTTTTAAGATCTGTGGGGCTGTGAGCAAAGCAATTGAAAACTGTAATGGAATATATGTCTTATTCACCTCAGTTTTCACTCATGTTTCTCACAGGGTCAAAATACGTCGGTCTTCAAGTCAGGCTAAAGATGTCTGACAGAACATCAGGCTCAAAACAATCCGTCGCTCAAAAACAACGGCACATATTGATCAACGGCTCTGAGGGTTATTTGAGCGATGCATAATTTATCAGTTTGCGCAAACAGGAAATGCAGAACAATCTCATTTCTTGACACCGACCCAGTAAAATTGGAGCGGCTTGTGAAGATTACAAAGAGTAAAGCAAACACTACGCAGCGGGGACACGGCAAGCACTTTTCTTTATTCAAGACACTGCAGGTGGACACGAGTTTAATTACCCTGAAAATCACACAGCGGTTCCTGTGCCCAGCCTGATGTCCTGTGACACACTGTAGACGGGGGGGAACTATGAATACCGGCGTCAAGGCCGCTAGCTGTGAGGAAAGCATATTCATCTTCCCACAGGGTTAAAGGAGGAAACCCTGTAGCAAATATCTCTTCCCCCATCGGGATTCAATACCTGTGCAAAGTCACTCCAAGGTGATATCTGCCTGAATTGGACATTGGGTGTCTCTTGACTGTTCATTATTAATTCAGTCTCTGGCTCATGGGTGCCACAGTATCATTTCAAAGGGCGAGATGAGAAATTGAGGAGCAAGGGGAGTAATACTGCAGCTTTGCTTTCTAACCTGCCTCCTGCCCGTCAATATAGCCACTCAAGTGATGAGGGTCACAGGCAAACTCCTCCTGGGCTCTGACAGCTAATGCTTTTTGCCTACAGATATCTGGGCAGTGCAGAGAAAACTGCCGTCAGCTTAGCAAGTAGCACAGAGCTCTGATTTATTTGCTAATTCTTCTGTGGCAGCAAGAACCAGCCATGTCTGGAAAAAAAATTACAATAAAATCACTTTTAAATTTACTTTTTCAACCGTTACACTAACTTCTAAAGACAAGCCTTATATTATGTGCACGGTTTGATTTTTTGCAATGCACAAAATGGTCTTACTGTAAACCAACACTGCAGTCAGTTGCATTCGGCTCTCTAACACCATCTCTGTTTTAAACGTGACATTGCAGATTTCTTAACATCTTTATATGCATTATGTATATCATTAAAATCAAATGAAGACAAAGTAAAAATTCTTCGAAAATCGGTCCTAACAGCTCAACATTTAAATCATTTTTATAAACTGTACCAAAACTTTTCTGTGAAGTTCTTGCCCAACAATTGTTTTCTCATTTTCATTTTTAACCCAATAAAGTAACAGGCTGCAGCTTTAATAATGAACAATATTTTGTCATAATGAGCTAAAATTTACCTGAATGTAAATTCAACAAACTATGGCAGATCATGATCCAACTGAAAAGACCAAAAATGTGCTTAAAACCTTCTTACTTCACAGAGAAAATTGACTTTTCATGGCATGTTCATTTTATGGAAACTAGCGAACATATCTAATTGTTCTCCTTCCAAAGAAAATGCGTCTGTGCCTTTATTGTTCAAAAAAAAGAAATTGAATTGGGACACCAATTGAATTCTATTCCTAGAAAACGCCTCTGGAGAAAATTTATTGAGAGCTAAATATAAAACCAAGAGCTTATTGAAAAAGTTGAAAAACAGACATTGACATGAGGTTTATAGACTTCCAGCTTTAGCTTTGAACTGATTCTAGAAAGAAACTATGTTTGCAGTAATGCAGGGTAAAAATAAATATGACCACAAACACTGCTAAAGGCAATTCGAGTACGATGCACTCGCTTGATGTCTCAGCAAGCAATTACGAAACCGAAACTAAACATAATTGAACGTTTAAAGAAGAATTTACTCTGTAGATCTCAGAACGCAGCCTGGCGCTTTAGATTACGACAGACAGTAAAATCACTCGCTCGTTGTGTCCTGTTTTGAGCCATGAGCCCCGTTTTTGTTTATTCGTGGCTGACAATATGTTATGTGCTTTGAGACATGGCCTCAAATACAGCCCTTTTATCTACATCATTTTTTAAGGCATGCCAAGGTGGTTGGCATGGCAGTGTGCTATGGGGGACTGCTCCAACAGCTGTCCCCACAAAAATAAATGTTCCAGGCACCGGCACATCTTTGACATTGCAACAAACAGCGTTCTCCTACAAGTGCTCGCTTCGCAATTCATCATGAAAACACATCGCAAAGTATCGCAGCGGAGTGTCTATGGGTAGCCCCGGGCCATGACGCAGACCAAACAGAGGAAAAGCATTAATTTAGCATTGCCCCACAGTGATAAGAGGATGAAAGTCAAGCGATATTGTTCATCAGTGGATCTATAAACTCAATCAACACACCTGCCCATCACTAGCTCTATAAAGTCTTATTAAAGGCTACGGTACAGCACGGCAGATGAAAGGCCAGGGCCGTTGCTGTAATATCTGGCTGCTTCGCTTCAGGGTTTTACTGTGGCATAAACTCACTGCCAAATGGCAGACAGGCAGATCTGTTAACATGCAGCGTTTCGAACTGCGTTTCGTTTGTAGGCTAATTCTTACTGTAGCTATGCAGAAAGGGTAAGATAGAGAGCAGATACAAGAGCAACCGAGTACAATTGAATTACAGCGTCAGAAAAGTGATACAAATTGTGAAACAGATCAGGGCCATGCTACGATTCATGAAACGGAAACGTCAATGAGCGGCACTCAGCTGAAGGCAATTTGCATGCAAATTGACTCTCGGTTTGATATGATCAAAAACTACGATGTGGCATGCCCAACATGAGCGCCTTTCAACCAAAAACATCTCTGGAGGCAGCGATCCTTCAGGTAGAGCTGATTAAATTACAGCCACCTCGTGGCTCAGCAAAGTGACTCACAACTAGGTCACGCGACCCGTCAGATGCACAAAACAGTGACACGGCTACATTGTGACTTGGACGGGTGCTCCATCACTCCATGTCAAAAGATTAATGGTGGAAAATGTCACAGAGAATAAGGTCACGCGCTGAGAGACCTGGTTTTTGGGGGGCAACGTGACTTCAGCAGACTGGTTTCGGGCACATCCTGGTACCATTCCAGTACAGCTTAACACAGAACTCATGAGGAGACGGCGGTCGCGGGTCCCGGGTCTAGCTTACTGTGTCCTTCATATACAAAATAGTTCTTTTATTTACAAATAATGAGCCGTCGTTTAACAATCAGCTGTCAGGCTCTGACCACGTACACAAAACTGTGGCACTAAACAGAGCCTAAGCTCTGGTGTTACTAGATTACTGTTCAACTCCCAAAACGAACAGAGTTTAGTCACAAGAGGGGGACAATATGCTACCTTGAGCAAAACCGTAAGCTGCGTGTAGAGCGTGGCATCTGAACCTCATTAACAGGCTTAGTGGTCCCATCAAAAAGCAATATGCCATTAGACTCACTACACTGGCTTCCATTTGTGGATGCTGTGAATATCTACAACAATGGACTCATACACGCTCATTACAGCCGCCCTCAATTATTTGTCTGTTCCACATAATGAATTTGTCTTTCAAAAGTGCAGGAACGGATTTTCTTTTAACATCATTATATGACAGCACGCGTATGGGTGCGTATTAACACGGTTGCTTGGTTTTCAGAACATTCTGTAACATTTCAAAAACATTCCACTAACGGTTTATGAACAAAAAACTATTAACATTACCGCAGGAAGGTTTGTGATAACTCTGAGACGACAACATTTAGAGAACGTTAGCCAAGGTAAATCTCTCACGCCTACAGAGTGAAAGATATGTGGGTAGGTAGTGTTTAAAAATGTGGTCCGCACATCGCATCCCAAAAGCATAATTACTCTTTCAATGACTGTAAACATTTTAAAATAATTATTATCCTTGGAAGTTCTCCAAACAGCCTCAAATGCAGCGCTAGTAAAAAGCTAATAAACACACACCCGTCACACACGTTCTATAGGAATCTGCTTTGCTGATTGACAGAAAACAGCCTAAAGATACAGAAGGATTAAGTTCAGTTTTTCAGTCCACCTGTATTGTGTCAACACAAACTGCAACTGTTACAGCATGTCATACAATTTAAAGGTCGCTCCGCACTGCACATATGCGCCCATCACATCTACTCTTCATGAGAAACATTTAAAAACCATCATAAAACACCAACTTTACCAGCCGAACACAGCAACACTGGCTCAACCCATGACCAACACTGTAAATGCTTTAAAAACGATCTGTTGTCCAACGCGAAGTCATTTTTCTGCATCCATTTAGTCAAACTACACCTTTAACTTTACAGCTAATTACAAATGTAATGATCCTTTCTGTAATTTTGGAAAAAAATAAATGAGTATTCATTTAAGTCTAATTAGAAAGGCTAGTTAATATAGTGGAATAAAACTGTAGATATTAAATACCATAAGGTCTGCAGCCATCCATGCACTATAGATAGAGAAAACATTATAACGTTCAGAAAACATCTGGAAAATGATGCGCAATGTTGATAGGATGATGAAGCAGAGCTAAAAGTTGAAAGCGCACGAGACTAAAGATGAATCTCTCCTTAAACTGAGGGCTGTTGAATCCTGTAATGACTGATTGACTGTTTTACTGTTGAGCGGCAGAGGAGGCGGAGCGTCACGTCTGGACCGGAGCTAAAGCAGTGATGCTGATTCGCACGGTTCCAATGAGCCCGACCCAACTGACTGATGGGCCCTGAGATGCACACTGCTTATACTGCAATACAGCCGCCATAAATAAATAAAGAGCGGAAAAAATCACCTGTGAGTCCTCCTATACAAAGCTGAACTTAATGGGTATAGATATTAAATATGATGCTCAGCATAAAGAAGTTAAATCGTATCATGTCACGTCCTTTATAAACAGAACCAAACACTAGAAAGGCTCTCTCTCTCTCTCTCTCTCTCTCTCTCTATAGCTCACTGCATCTCTCTAGACAGTGAGAGAGAAACAGGGGAGAGAGAGGTATAGAGAAACAGAGTGAGAAATATAGACTACAGTGTACAGTAAGTTAAGCTAAATATTTTCACCTATAAAAATGTCAAATAATTCCACCACTGCTCACTGCTATTATAACCTAAACACAAATCCCAGCAGTTACTGTCAGTCGGATTAAAACATCCTCACATAATCATATCCACAAACATAGCTAACAGGAAACATCCTCTGAACGTTGGCTAACGTTTCCAAAACGTTCTTACAGCGCTTCAAAACGTCATTCTTTAAAACGATACATCTTAAATGAAGCGACATCTTAAATGCAACATCTTAAAGAGAGAGTTTGCAGCATTTTTGCAACCCAAAACTGTTCCCTGGGATTCAGAAAAGTTACATTTATACATTAAAAGCGACACTAACATGCGCATCATCTGATGAAACCACGTTTTAATCCATCCGTCATGCTGCGTTACTGTTGCGTTCACGTCGCTTTGTGTCTATCGCTCACTTAAGCGTTACATAAGTCGTGCACAAGCGTTATAACACTTTTTAACATTTACCACCAAGTCCATTTCGATAACTTTGCATGCATCGATTCTACCTGCATCACATCCTGATCGTGACGCATTAATCCCTCAACGCCGTTCAAACACGCGCGACACGTGGGAGGTGTTAAAACTATATAAACACAAACGTTTCAATCTCATTGGCTGGAAGTTAGGACTCCTCTCTGTGATTGGCTAGTTCTTACGTCAATCGGTATAACAAGCGGGAGGTTCCTGTGATAAATAAACTTTAATTTATGAGATTTCATTTGTCCTGGTTTAGCGCCTTAAAATTGTCTTAAAACTGATCAAACAGTCTGGAAATGGCTTTAAGAAATTTTGACGTTTTCTTTAAAGCAATAAGAGAATGTTTTTGAATGAGAAATTGTTCAATTTATAATTGCTATGTGCACAAATTTAGTTTATTTTAAAAATCTTAAACCGAAGGGGATTGTAGGTTGAAATCAGATACTTTGTTTGTTCAACTATTTCAACTATGACAAACTCATACATCTAACATTTTATGCACAGGCCAACAGTGTTTATGTGTGTACCAGTGAGCTCAGGAGAGATGCATACATTAAACACACATGCAGATAATCCAGATCTCATCACAGCGTGGCACAATACCTTACACATCAATTCCACCATGATTTCAGGTCTGCAAAATAGTGCCATTGACGACTGCCACACTAAAGCAGTAAATTGGCATTGTACAATTGCAAACATCCTGTTTCACACCCAGTGAATTGGCTCAGTGTTCTGGCATGTTCTGTTGGGCCCAGAGATGCACTTTCATTATGGGAGTTTGGACTACATTGCCCAAGTATCTGGAAATCTGATCACAGAGGAATATTCGCAGCCAAACCCGCCTGCCACTGTGGCCGGCATCCTGAAAAACACATCTTGATGCCAAAATATGATTTGATTGAATTAATAAGAAGGAACAGAAAGGCAGGCAATATGTCGTCTCGCAGTCAGTGACGACAGTATGATAACAATATTAAAGAAATAACTTACCCTAAATTGAAAATTCTGTCATTATTTATTTTTCTCAACGTCGTTCCAAGACTGTATGCTTCAACTTTGTCGAACAACACAGACAAAAAGAAAAAGGCTGAGCTTTGTTTCATACAACAGCTGTCAAGTTTCAAAAAAGACTAAAAGAGACAAAATAACTATAGAAGTCGTTCACATTTCTAGCGCTGTATTCTTGGTCTCCAAAAGCGACCAGATAGCTTTGACAGAGGATCAGACCAAAATTTAGGTCATGGGCATAGAGCGTGAGTCATATGAACTACTTTTATAGCATTTTAATGGTGTTTTTTAGTCGTTTTGGGAGCTTGACCGACACGTTCAAATGAGCTTTGTAAAGATTTTTGAGAAACTGATTTTATTGTAAAACAGCATTTTTCTTCAATAACAGTGTAAGTGTGAGCAAATAAAGACAGAGTTTTTTGAGTGAACTTTAATTCTTTAAAATGATAGTAGCTCGTAGATAACGCAGAAAGGGTTTAAATGCAGAGTAGACTATTGTTCCAGAAACATCTCCTGTTATGCTGGTTAAAAATATTTTCATATCCTGACAGCAAACACATTTTGCGATTGCTAGCCTATTGTTTAGAAAACTGATCAGGACTAAAACTTTCCTATCCTCAGATGCACAATCCAGAAAAATAAAAGGATTTCAAGCAATAATCTACAGTAACATAGACATCTGAGGCCCTATAATAATAAAAATGATGATTGCAGAACACTATTAATTCCTGAATGCCCAGTTGAACTGCTTTATAAGGTTAACGGGGCATTTACTTTCTCATTGGCTCAAGGCCAGTCCAAACCTGGCTTCTGTTTCACCATAAGTTAAACCTTTGCAGAGGGCCACACATCTAAAGGGGACATTATAAATCAAACCTCAGCATAGGAACACCATCATAACAGGTTAAAGGTTTTTCCAAACGCTGTCTCAAAAACCAAAGGCAAAGGGGTACTGAGAGCTACAAAGTCCCACCCTGGAAACATTTGTACCTGGTTTTATTGGTCTGCTCCAAGGGCTGCCTGCAGGCAACGGCTGCTCTGGTCTGGGGCTTGTCAAGGAGTCTTTAAAGTCACATCTGTGTGAGTAATTTTATTGCTTTTGGTGCTTTATGAACTGAAAAACATGATGACATCACCCCCACCCCAGCAACCTTTCCAACAGGTGTGGAAAACCAAAGAAAAACATACACGTGTTGGGCAGGTATGAATGAGCTATAAAGAGCTTCAGTGCTGAATGAGCTGAACTGAAAGATCATAGATTCATCATTTCCATTTGTGTTGTGTTGAAACCCCACCAGCACACAAATGACATCAGTTACGTAGAATGACTGAACCGGTGCCCAGATGAAAACTAGCACGAATGCTAATGTCTGCTTGTTGTTGTTTTCTGGTTTGCTCTTTTCTATCGCTTTTAGCCATATTGAGCAGAACGAAAGATTTCACCAGCGGAAGATGCGTCCCCTGCTGTTTTCTTCTGATTGAAATATGCCACTGAGCTTCAGAAAGCAGGATCTTCAGGGAATTTATTTTTCCTCTAGTTAAAGCTCAGCAATAGTTGTGTCACTCGTCTTCCCCGGCTAAAGAGTGAAGCCAGCAGTCTGGATCTTTGTGTCAGGAGAAACCTAGTTAGTGATTTGAGCAGTTGTCACTAGACGGGTCTGATTGTGTAAGAAAGCATTGCTTAAATAAGTCTGCAGCACTCAATCTAGTTATACTTAATGCAAGGCCATGTCTTACAGTATGTAAAGACCCCCTAAGAAACATGTCTGATTTGGGTCAGGTCAAAACCAGAACCAACCTAATTATGCAGGGTAACCCACTGACACAACCAATTTAGAAAATATGCAGTTCTGCACAGCCCTATGACAGACGTGTTTAGAACAATATGCTCTGCCTCGCAAAATCGCATTAACGCGCCGCACATATATTATGCATCATCTTGCATGCTGTGTGGCAGCATACTAATGCGCGATTTGACTTCTCCTGTCTGGACCCTGTGCTTTTTGTGAAGACAACATCTTGTTCTTTTACTGAATAGATGAAGACGGATGAACGGCCTAAAATAAAGAAACAATTACGGATTCCAGTACGGACTAATTGCCGCTTTGAAGTAAACAAAATCATTATGTCAGTGCTTTCTAAACAGTGCAATTTACTTGACTCTGAAATATTATGAGAAAACACTGAACCGCACACTGCTGATGTCAGTAATGTCTTTAGGTGGCCGTTAAGAGTTTTAAGGTATTAAATCATTAACTGGGAGGATACATTCATACAGTTCAGACATTCAAAATTGCATCATTTTAATACGCTTTTAATCCCATTACAGTACAGCAGGAACTCAATGCACTGCGATAGAAAAGCATGTTAAAAATCTATAAAGGACCTCGTAATATTCTTATTGAGAGTTTTTGTGGCTTATATACAAGAATGGCAAACACTGAAATAAAAGGTTTGATTTAAAGTCTTATAAAGTGCAGCTCAGTTCACGCCTCTCTGCTCAAGTCACTAATGCGAAATTTGATGCAAATGGAATAAACCGGCAGATCAGAGACAGGGAGAAATTTCAATTAGGGGACGACCACAGAGGATCTCTAAAGTTACGTGTGCTACAGAAAGCAGGCAAATCAAATTAAGGAGTGGCGTATAAAAGAAGCGCCTCTTTTTGTAATCATGCTAGATAAAGCTGGTGTAATATGAAAAGGTGAAAATTTAATTTTCTCACCAGGAGAAATGATCAGTGTCTGTGATCAGGTAGCAAAAGAGAGGGCGACTGAAGGTTCGACGCAGAATAAAACGGTCTGTAAAATGAAATGCGAGCTACTGCATTTCCCGAAGGGCATTGGCTTATTATAACTTCCATTTCTCTTTTAATTAAAGGTGCTTGAAGCTGTGATTGGCAGGCCGTTTTAATGCCACCTATACATTTCTAAATTGCCTTCCTCTGTGTGCGGATGGTCAGAGGTGGGCTAGTTGTATTAGCGCCTTTGCTCATCATCAAAAGAAATGACAGTGGTCAGACTCCTCTCCAGTAGTTTAACAGCCAGTGTTCCACTTAGGCACACATACTTAAGTACTGTACTGTACAGCCTACGCATAATAAACACATACTTGGTATACAGTATAAATTGGCTGCCTTCCAGCCCACCAATCACAGGTGTACCACTGAGCCCACTTACATATATGCATATATATGAAACAGCAAACGCATTGAAAATCGTTGCGTTTCTTATAATCAAAATGGATTTGTGCTGTTATGTTGAATTGTACGTTGACAAATACTGTCAACCGTTGGTACTTTTGGCTAATTATAAACCACTTACCTCAACATGTGTCACAAGAAATTACAAAACAGCATGAAAATCGAGCACTTTTTACACATTTTAGATGGCACTCCACCAAACTGACACTCAAACTATGTCTGAAAAACACAGAACACACTCTATTTCAATATCTTGTCATTGTGTCAATGAAAATTAAAGTGTTCATAGATTGCGAACGCACGTGATCACTTATGACTTTTTGTCAAGATTTCACTAGTCTAAAAATACGGATCTGTTATTTAATTACCACTTATGAGTTTGTGTTCAGAAATGGTTTCTGTACACATAAGTAAATATTTACTGTAAAACAACCTTAAGGGAACGATTGAGTTGCTGGGTAATTTAAAGTACAGTGGCCTTTACATTCACAACATAATTGGCGTTAACCAATCAATGGCTTGGATATCATCTCATTTTCATGATACCTAAAACCCGCCCCTTCCCACCCCAGCCAAGCTCCGCCCCCACCCAAACCACATAAACCACAGCGTGTGCTGTTATTTTATCAGTCGATTAATGTGATCGCTCAGGTTTCATTGTGTTCCTAATGAGGAGCAGAAGCATCTCAATTCAGGCCTTATCCATCACGGCTACAATAAGGACATTTTTTTGGCTTGTCAGCAGGTTAGCATGCATGGCTTAGCCAGGGTATTACAGTTGTGAATACATTCACTGAACCATGCTGAAATGGTTATATAGAGCGAAGGTAACTTGTTCATATCGTATTCCAGTTTTCAATTACTCTTCCATTTCTGCAATGTCTCAAAAACTGCCCCCCTCCCCATTTCCTTTTTCTTTTCTCTCTACACACTATTGCAAATCATTTCAAGCAACAATATGACAGGCCTTTATTAATGGCCCTCCATTCTGGCATTCACACTGAACAAGCATTGAACAAATAGCAGCCCCAATATGTTATTCACTTTGATAAATGATTCAAATAATACTAATGATACCGTGATATTCTATCAAGTGTTTTGCTTATGAGAGAATATTTCACTGTGAGGATACCTAATACATATTAATGCAGCTTCACGTTCAACATCATTTTTGGTAGTCTAATGTTTATTAGCCAATTTTAACATCCACTTCCATTCTGCGGTGGATCAGACTCGTAAAGCAGCGAGGATGAGCCGTTCCTCTCATGTTCTCAAAGTCACCGTGAAATCAAAATGTACTTATTTTATTATGGAATATTGCAGTGTCTATAAAAGATTCATCGCGCCTGTCATTTTTGTACGTTTTTCGTTAATCATAAACACTAACCTCCCCTCCCTCACAAAGCATTCTCTTCTTTTAAAGACGCATCTCTCTCTCTCTGAAGGCGGGGCTGTGTTGACCAATGGCCAGTCAGTCTTTATCCTTCAAGATTCCAATCATCCAATCAATTCACAGAGAACAAAATCAACGTTTTTGACCTCGTTCCTAAAGCTGTTTCACTCCGTTACGTGTCACCATAGAGAAGAAATGAGCGCCTCAGCTTCCGTTTCATGGTGACTTTAAGCCGCCGCTGACGTCGCCGCCAGTGTGGAGGGCTAATCAGAGAGCAGCATTGCAAATGGCAGCGAGATGCTGCTCACCGGCCAAAATAAATGTGATAGTCGTGGGCTGTGAAAGTCTACTGAAAAGGAGAAATGAGGCTGAGCTTTAATCCCACACTGAATCTTCAGAAAAGTCATTAGGTCAAAACAGTGCGGAGGATTGTAAGAGAGGGTCTTCTTTTTTATAATGAAGCGCCCGAGCTCTTGAGGGAAACAATGCCGGCGGCTGCTGCTCGTGTTCGACAGATCTGAAAATTAATGTTTTGCGGTGCTATCTGCAAAGAGTCCCTCAGGGCACGCGCTGGTTGCAGTATCTGGGAGCAAAAAAGGTGCCCAAATCGTACAAAGGCATTTTGATTACAGCCGCACTGTCGGTCAGAATCCAGGCATCAGCGCCTCTATTAGATATAATGGACCTGACAGACAGGAAGTGCTAAATCAGTCAGTCAGATTTTGGCATCTAGTGACAAGCTATTGTGACAAGACCTGTTTAGGACAATCCTGAGGGAAAAGTGAGAGAGTGACTTTGAATGTCACACAAGCCACCTGAAAGATCCCAAGAATGTTTTTGCCCTCAAAAAGTTAACTTTAAACATCGCTAGACAAAACTGAATCCTAAAAAGGTGAGGGGTGTTTCCTGCACCCTCTGCTTGGAATGTTTTAGAAAATCCACGAGGGCACGCCGCGACAGTTACTGCACGTTATCCACCTCTGTATACTTCTCTGAAACACAGACACTTACCACAGACAACATATATTCACCGTTTTTCCCCTGCACTGCCAGATCCTTTTCCACACAGCAAAACATCCCTGCAGGCTGCATTAGACACACAGGCAGGAGACGAAAACAAGAAGACCTTCAGAAACGCTGGAACAACAAATGCAGCGTTCAATTATGAGCAATCAAAATAGCCAATGCAACATTTCTGGGCTTCAAAAGAAACATGGAGGAATTCATGAATGCACAACACACAAACAGTGCTACAGTTTGACAGACTGTATATTTTTCCTCCAAATCCCTGAATTATAATTCATGCCAGTGCATTATTTTTATACAAATATTTAAATGCATTCAGGTCGTACTGTAAGTCCTTGAGGGCTTTGACTCAAAATCACAATTGTTCAGAAACATCTCTAAATACATGAGCACATTTTACAGGAATGTATACAGTTGTATTCCAATCAATGATAGTGAATGAGAGTGCCAACAACTTTTAAATAAGATTATCAGCAAACCATTTAAAACCCGTCTGACTTTTAAATATACTGTAGCACAACAGTTCTGTCGCCAACATCTATTATTGATGCTTTTTTATGTTTTGTTTCTTTTTATGCTGCATTTTTATGTTTAGTCTGACAGCTACTAGTCCCCAACCACATTTATCGTATGAAAACGACAAAGGTCAATACATCAAAACTTCTTTGCATGGTAACACTGCAAAAATGCTTTTCTTAGATATTTTTGTCTCGTTTCCAGCTTAAATATCTAAAATTTCAAAATGAAGTGAGCTTTTACTTAAAACAAGCAAATTATTCTGCCAATGGGGTTAGCAAAAAATCTTAATTTTCTGTTTGAGAAATTAAAACAAGAAAATAATTTTTACTTGTCTAGAAAATTCTTCTTGATTTAAGAATTTGTAGATATTTTAGCTGGAAACAAGGCTAAGTAAGAAAAGCATTTTATGCAGTGAAAAAGAATTAGGACTTTCAAAACAAGGGTGTATAAACGATGACAGATTTTAATTTGTTGGATAAATGATTTTTTAACCGTCTGAAGACAAGGTCTTCGTTCATCTCCCGGATGCAGATCACGTAGTTCGGAAAAGTCAAACACCTGACCTCTCCGCCCCATGTCAAACAAGTCAGCATGACAGCTGAGCAATCAAAAACAGCAGTCGGCCCCTGACTTCAACACCTCGGCTCCCGGCACGCAGACTCCAGTCACTGCGGCGCTTCATTTGATGAGGTTCAGGTCCCTCCCGTCCTGTCAATCAACCGGAAGCGTGACAGCATTATCCGGAATCTCCCACCCAAAGCAAATGATTCCTGAAACCGTTGAAATGCGCCTCACGGCTGCCGCTCCGTTCCCCGTTTCTTTTTTCCCGCTAGGCTTGCAGACAACATCTGTAACGCATAAAAACTGATACGTTTTTGTTGTTACAAACATGCCGTATTTTAGCATTACAAAAAGCGCTTGTTTTCATAAACGTCTACCTTTAAAAAAACGACAGCGCGTGATCAGGATGCTGTAAAGCGACGTTATCTGTGTGCCGTATCCCGAACAGCCCATTTTGCAAGACTAGCACTACAAAGAGGTTTTTCAAAGCCATGGGATGTCAACGAACACCCTGCCCTCAGGCATTGTTTTAGAAAGCAATCTGTTGCTTCCAACAATAAACCGCATGCACTAATCAACCTCAACATTACATTCAAGCACTGGAATTGATTTTAAGGGCTACTTGATAATAATTAAATCCCTGCTGAAGAGTTTTTGTTTCCCTAGAAACACAAAAAACACAAACAAGTCCAATGGGAAGCTGCCTTTCTGTTTTGCTAAAGCGTGTTTGCTAAGCTGGGCTCTTTCACCTGCGTTGCTTGTTATGCTATAGGGGGCTTTGGTTTCTTGGTTTCAAAGAAATTAATTGCCTTTAAAGCAGCTAAATAGCAAGTGACAAGCGCCAATGCCAATAGCAGGAATCCTGGTGGAATGAAAAGCCTACATAAAGGAAGGCCATTTTCACATAGTGGTGTAGCCGCAGAGGCTCAGTGTGGTACGACGTGTCGGGTGTATTAAACCGTCTTAGCCTCTGGTCTCTCTGGCCCCTAATTACAGCGGGAAACAAAACAGGTTTTTTAAACATCTGACTTATGATGCATCAACAACAACAGCCAGAATCAACAGCCCAAGTAAATTAAAATGGATGAAATGCTGCAATATTATCCATAGAGATGAGATTTTCATGAGATCTGGTGAACAGCTACAGCTTAGCCAACAAGCTACATCATAAACACGAAAATTGGAAAGTCTGTGTGGTTTCTGTTACAGACAAATGTTTCAATATAAACACTTCATCAGACAAAACCTTCCTACCTCCAATCATACAAAGACTATAAATGTACATTAATCAGCTGCTCCCACTGCGAAAATGTAATGATTTGTTTTGATATAATAACGCTGGAGAACGAGACACACTACTTAGCAAAACTTCACATGGAACGAATTGTTCTGCTGTATTTATGCTTGTTTAATCTAGAATGAATTTCCACTGTGTGCTGCTGTACAGTACATTATGTGCAAACAGGGAGGGGTAACTAGTTTAAAGCAGCTATATGACACCGGTAATATAATAGACTGATATCATAGACAGTAGAGTAACTCTCCATCATAATCATTTATTTTTATATGTTTTAAATACATGAAGCACTTTCTAAGACATACGTTTTCTCTCTAACTCTCTCTCCTCTTTGCTTTTAAAGAAATTAACTGCCTTTAGGAGAGTTTAAAAGCTTTTGGTAAAATTCCAGAACTGACCCAATCATCACAGAAAGATGATGAAAGAAAAGAAGGAAAGATGGTATTATTTTGGGGGACTCACACAAACCATCACGGTCCAAATCTCACACTGCAACACCAACATGGTTTCGTCTCTATCAGATAAGGTGTGGGTCAAAATCTAAGTATCATGTGACCTTTCAGAGTCTTTGAGAACCTTTCATGTCTGTGGGGGAACGTCACAGCTAACGGGGAACATTCCCTGAATGTTGGCTAGCCTTCTCTAAAGGTTCTCTCAAAGGTTCTTCTCTAAAGGTTCTTTCAAAATCTTTCAAAAACATTCTTGCAGTTAGGTTAGTAAAACTTTTTAATTGTTCTGTAACATAAACATTAAAAACATTATTTTAAAGTTGTTCATAAAACATTACAGAATTGACAAAGCAATAATGTCGGACGTTTTAAACATTCCTAGAATATTCAAAATAACATTTTAATGCTTTTGTTACCTAACGGAAACGTAAGAAACGTTTGTATAACCAAAACTTGGCCACACGATCAACAAAACTCCACAATCTGTATGTTAAAAACCTCCAAAAAACACTCATATAAAAACTGCAGGTGAAACTACAAAGAGTTTCTGCTTTGGTTTTCCTTCCAGTCTGTTTTGTTGGTTTGGAGTTTAGGAGAGGAGCTCAGATGACTGTTATTTCTCCAGCAGTGAGCGCAGGAAGTGAAAGGCAGTCAGGGTTTGGAGATGAGAGCTTATCTCCAGTGCTTTCACGGAGCGCTGAGGCGCATCGGAGATGCAGAGCGGGTGAATGCACTTCTCCAGCGAGCAAAGAAAGAAACGAAAACAAGCAAACATGTTTCTAATTAGAACAGAAAGAGTCAGAAACAAAAGAAGTCAGCTGTGACAGACCAGAGCAGGTGCTGAACCAAAACTATCAGAAGAGGCGTCACGTCATAAACGCTGTTGATGGTGCTTCATTAAAACATAAAACAAGATAATGAAGTTCCAGAGTTGAGCACATCCGTTACATACCCCAGCGTTTTATTAACGTTTATTTAAAATCCTAACAAGAATGTTTTCCTCATCTTTCCATTAAGTTACAACAACATTAAAATTGTTACCTTGGAACGTCCAAAAAACATTTTATAGCTGTTATGTTACCTTATTGCTTTACAACCTTATTGGTTGTATAAACATTATTTAACAACATTTCTTAATTCTGTAATGTTTTTAAAATGTTCCACTAACAACTTAAGAATAACATTTTTAACTTATAATGTAAAGTTGACAATATTTTATTATATGCACTGAGATTCTTTGCTGAACTTTTAAAGTCCAAGATATTACTTTTAAATATACAGCTAATAACATGAAAATAGTCACAGATTAGGGAACATTAGCCAAAATTGCCAGCATGATTCCTGCAGCCCAGTTAGCTGTGACTGTATTTACAGTATAGAACCGTCATGATTGCCTTACTGTTTAACTTACAATTAGGGATAACAAGTAACAATACAACATAACAATGCAATGTTGCTATGCGACAAAACCAACTATCTGCTATGTCTGCAGTGAGGGCTGCCGTATTAAATGTGAACAGTCTCTAGCAGCTATAATTACTCAACTGTTAGTAACTAATGATTTAATAATAGTAAGATGTAGAATCAGATACTTGATTAGTACAATCACACGTTCAGTTGCAGGTATTCAGCTCCACATGATTTCAGCTATTAAAAGGAAATGAGAGTCGCATAAAACTGCATGAAGAGTAGGTCACCGCAAATGATGTCAGTCCAAACTCACAGGGACACAAACCATTGGTGGCAATTATCTGAATCAAATAATTAATTCTGTCCGAGTGTATTGGGATAAAAGGAGAAACTCTGATTGCTTATCAGAATCAAACCAAATCCTTTTCAAGGCCTTTATCCTGATCGAGAGATGCAGGATGAATTGGGCTCCTGTACGAGCTTTTTAGAACATTCCAGCATCGGTCCCTCAGTCCTAACTGCATGCCAGGTGACAGCTGGGACAGTTTCCTTTTAATCTGGTTTGGCGGTCTCAGATCATTGCCACAACAGCAGGCATGATGCTGGGGACTTTAGGAAATGTGCTCTCTCAAAGGACGCCCCTAGCCATGGGCTTTCTGTCCCCTAGGTGTGTGTCTTGTTTACCACATGTCAAGTGAGAGAACCAATGATATCCACAGGGGATCTAGAGTACGGGAGCGACCAAGCTAATGTTCTGAGAATGGCTAATTTTCTCTTAAAGATCTCTACGTTATCAAAACTGTCCTTGCAGTCACATTAGCAGAACATTTTTAACATTTTAAGTTATTAGTATAACATTTTAAAAGCATTACAGAATTGTAAAAAATGTTTAACTTTCTTACAGTCAAGCAAGAATGTTAATTTAAAGTCTATGACCTGGATATTTAAAAAAACCAATGTTTGAACGTTTCTGTTACTTAATGGAAATATCAGGTAAACTTTCTTAAGTCAAAAATTGTTGGCAAAGATACACAATGTTTTTTATGAATGTTAAATAACATTGAAAAACACAGGCAACTATAAAAGCTAAACAACAGAGAGAGAGAGAGATAAAAGTCCTCCGGTTGCACCCGCACACGTCTGTCACACAAGCATTATGATGCGTTTTAAAGATTCACAACTGTACTAGCGCCGCTCGCTAACTATAAGGCTATGAGACGCCTCCTGAGGGGCCCCGCGACTTGTTCAGGGTTCAGGCTGTCAGACTGATAGGCATGCTGCAGCCCCGGGATAAAACCATCTCACAGGCTGTGGAAGCGCAGCAGCTCTCGTCTGCTGTCTGCATACATCACTCTCAGTGTAGCATTAGTTTTAACCCTTCTAAGCCCTTGTGGCACCTTCAAAACTACAGGAGAATCACGCAGATGTAGCTGCTCTGTTCAAAGTGCTGGAAGAAGTAACAGATTTCACACTCCGCTGCCAAGAACATTATATAACCAAACAACATCTACACTTATATTAACTTCTTGTTCTCTTTTTTCTTTTGATATCTGTCACTATAGAGTTAGGTGTTATGATGTACACATATATACATACGTACATACTTACATGCATACATACAGTATATACATACATACAAATTTACATGCATACACATATACATACTTACATATATGTGCACAGTTTGCGTAGTTTAACGTTGGCAAGCGATCACCGTTTTGAATCTTTGTTTTAGCCAAGCTGTTACATAATATAAAACTTCATTTGTTATGATTTTTCATCTTCTGCTTTATGTCCATTAATTCCAAATGAAAGAAACTGTAATAAACTGAAATGAAGCACCTTTCACATATTTAACTGGATTAATTAAATTCTTTTATCATAAACATTTTTTAAAGCAGTAATTTAAAGGCACCCACACCTACCTGTCACTGTATCGTTTATTTCCACATAAATATTCCTAATAAGACATATCTGCTTTTGAAATCTGGTTTCTAATTGAAGTCTTGCTCTGTGCATAAGCTGTTCTTAGTACTGATAAATTGTCTTCCACAAAACGTGCTTTTTGCTCATTAACAATGTTTGCTAATCTGTAGCATACTTACTTAATCTTTAATGTAAAAAAACCTGAAAAATAGTTTCATAAATCATTGATTTTTATTCTTCACATTTTATTCTTCAAATAGAATTTCAGTAACCCTTTACAATGACTAGTGATGCTTTACTGAGAACAAAGAATGGAGAGAAAGAAGAAAAAAGAGAGGGAAAGGTTGAGAGAGAGAATGAGACGATCCACTTGTTCATTAATTACGCGCTGCAAGTTTCAGAAAAGGCTTAATCTTAACCTCTGAATAATTCATCCCATGGTGCAAAAGCACAAACACGGATTTTCTCCACAGCCTGGAAAAATCACCAGGCCTGTTTCTACGATATCATACCAACATGTGTCCCACCAGATCCAACAGCTGACAACAAAATGCTTTCTGACACCTGCAAAGTTATCCAGATCTAATTAAAACTACAACAACATATGCACTCTGCTGCTTATATTAAAAGCATTCAAAACTCTGTTCAAACATCGATCGCTGTGTGTGAATGCATTTTAAACACCCACTGGCTTCGTCCAAAAACTGATAAATGCTGCCTTTACAGGCTGCATATGAAAGACAGCAAGTTATGTTTACTAAGATCACTTCATCAACAGCCAACATAGATGTATACACAATTTACAGTATACTATAGCATCTCTACCCAGAGAAAGCTGTCATTAAATATGGGCTTGGCATCAGTTTTAGGTCATTACACACTATATTATGGTGCCTAAAACGAATGTGTGAGAGCAGTTTCCTTTAAAAGGTGCTTTCATACACAAAACGTTGCTTGTTTTGTAATTGACTGCCTGGGTAGAAAGCCAGCTGCCTTATGTTACAGACACCACATTGATTTTTTTTCACCTGTTCTTGATTACTAAGGCCTGATGGAAAACCCTACGGCACAATAAAACGTAAAAACGTTCTCCATTAGGTCACACAGAAGTCGACTCCAGCCCGTCAACAAAGAATACAGATGCACACGATGTCACAGGCCAGCCGATCACCTGCGCGTCGCAGGATTAGCACCAACTGCAATAAACTCAGACACAAGCACTCAATCCGTCAAAGGTCAAGACCCTTAATGACTCAGCTGAATCTGTGGCCAACTTCAGCTAAACTTCAGCAATCGCACCAAATGGGGCATGCAATGTGCCGCCAACAGAAAGGATGAAGACTGCAACCCGAGTACTGATGAATCACCTTCACAGCCGATGCTGGGCCTCTCAGAACCGACTAGGCTAACAGGTTTAGGTTGTAAAAACGTTTCCCAACATTTCAAGTGACAAAAATATTAAAAACACAATTTTAAAAGTTCTAAATGGTTTAAAATGTTTAGATTTGTAGACGTTGTATTAATGCTATTGCTTGGCTGTGGAAACGTTTTTTAAATTCATTTTTTAAAACATTTGTAACATTTTTAAAATGTTCCAGTAACAAATTAATTTATATATTTAACATACAAAGTTAAAAAATGTTCTACAAACCTTACTGTAAAAGGTTTTGATAACTTTGGAAGAACGTTTAAAGAATGTTACCTAACGTCCTAACAACGTTCCCTGTTAGCTGGGGAACGCTTGGCTCTGTCATTTCACATTCATTCTATGCCCTTTTATAGCAAGTGCATTGGCTCTGGATTAGCATGCTATATTGCTTCCTGTTTCATTGCTTGTCAGATGGATAAGTATTGTCAGGTTCTCCACCGAGCTGTGGAAGTTCTAATTATCTTGGGAGACTGAGTTCATTGGAGCAATTACCTGGTTGGCAGTGTAGACACACCTGAAAAGTTAAAGGATGAATTTTCATGAATAGCCAGAATCAGCCTTTGAATGAGTTCCATATGGCAGATATAAAAAGCAGGAGTTTTTTTGAAATAAGACTTTCCTGGCACTGATGCAAACCAGCTATGAAAACAAACGTGGACCAACCTGAGAAGGTCAGCATTTCTCCTTTGACTGGAAGAAGAGAAAATGCAACGCAACCGCAGAGCTGGTACCTGCCCTGGCCGTTTCACATTAGCACTTTCTGTATGTATTCTGCAAAAGATCAGCGTTTCCTGTGCATGACTGAGGTCGTTCAAACAATCACGGTTTATGCCTTTATTGACTTTCCTCCAATAGCAGGTGAAGTAATCGCAGCTGGACAATAAAGCTGCTCAGAACATCTAGATATAATCTCAGTTAATTAGACTCGGGGGGTTCCTTCCGATTTCATTAGGAGAGGATAGTGCTAAACCTGCTTTTTGGGGACACACCAAACTCTCCTAAAGGGAGAACATTTCCAGCAACCTTCAACTGTTTGTAATAACTGATAAACATCTTGAGTGTCAATGGTGAGATAAAAGAGGGCATGATATAATGAAGTGTGGTTTGGGCAAACTCGGTTCCGCCCGCTCGCACCTGCGCTGTAACTCTTGGCCGTGATATACTAGACTAGATGGCAAACAATGATTTACTAAACACACTGTGAAGTGAGACGTTTTATCAAACATCTGAGAAGACCTGAAGTCACATCCGCACAAGTGTGTGATAAGTAAACAAACAGTGGTAAGAACATTTCCAAAACACCAGAGGAACCACAATGCATGACGCAGTATTTACAGCAGAAGATGGTCCTCAGAACATCATCGCTCAGATCATCTCCGCAGGACACCGTGACATTTATATTCATCTGATATGATGAACATGCAGCTTTTGAAAATGGCATTTTCTGAAAACATCTGGAGGAAAATCCAGCGTTCGTGTGCGAGACCCTTTTATGCATGAAAGACAGGAGAAAAACAGATTTAATGGGGTTTTCACTTTCTGGATAATAATCTGTCTTCAAAATGATGTATTTGGAGAGAAATATGTGTAGACTGCAACACAAGATAGTAGTAAATAATACAGAGATATTTGGTGCCCCACTGCTTTCATGAACCATGTTGAATTTATGTTGTCATAAATAAAAAAACACAACAAGTATACAGAGGGGTGTCATGTAAAATATGACCAAAGGGCAAAGATCCTTGTTGATTTTGATGTCTAATAAATCCTGAGCTGTTAACAGATTACAGATGTTTCACTTAAATTTCAGGTTATTTAGAAAAATGTTCATCTGCTATTGACAAAATCACATTTTGAGCTCAAATTCATTACATGGTTGGTAATAACGTTGCTGCCTGTGCCAATAAATAAATGTCAAGAGGTAAGAAGAGCTTGAAAACCGGCAATGAATTCCTGCATTTCGACATTTGTTCTCCACAGACATGAGTCTGTAGGTAAATATGGTGCAGGTATATGTTGTATATACTTGAAACAGTTTCATCGAGACCCGCTCTGCTACCGTTCAGGGCAGAAGAATGAAAGCATCGTGACGGATCAACCTTCAGTTCATCCCACCGAGATCCGCACAGTTGCGCGTAACCCACTGATACCACATCCAGCCCCGTCGCATCTCCGCTCTTACATTAACATGCATTGATTCCTGTCAGTGTCACTCCGAATTATTTCTTCACCCCAAGCCGTATCTGAAAACCATTTAACTGGAAAACTTCGTACAATTGGAGAAACTTCAAGCAATCGCGACATGCATTACTTAAAACACGACATCCATTGGTCTCGTTAAATATAACACCACACGTTCTTGAAACTTAAGCTTACACACATCTACACTGAAGACTTGTGCTCTGCACACAATAAAAGGACGTTTAGTATGCAGCCTAATTCGTCTCCATTGGTTTAAGTCGCGCCACCGGTACGCTGATGGGCATCCTATGGGGATTTGAATGACACCGTCGTCTAACACGAAACAGCAGCGAAACCTCCGATTCATCCTGCTCGCCTCGTCCATTCAATTCAAAGCAAAACGTCGCTCGCGTCCGCGGCGACACGAAACGCGTGGAGAGATGCGCCTTGAGAAACGCAGCCGCAAGTTTCAACGCTGCGTCTTACCTTCCTCTGAATCAGCGTCTCTCAGCGTCTGGACGCCTGGCAATATATCCCCCAATCCCAGTATAACGAGCAAAGTGAGGATATATTCGGACATCGTTGCTGAGTGAGGGCGAAGGCCACCGCACTTCTCGTACTGAAGTCCGATCCCGGCCCCCGTTATTCAGAAATGATGAGAGATTCGTCTGCAGGGCGCACCGACCCTCCGTCGCTCCGCGCATTCAGATGCGTTACCAGGCGGGCGACAGCGCGAGGGAGAGAGAGACGCGCAGAAAGAGAGAGGGAGAGAAAGAGAGAGAGGGAGACGGGACGGAGAGAGATGGGGACAATAACGCAGTGTGAGCGTCGCGCTCGGTCTCCTGCCACCCGACGATGCGCAAAGGAATCGGGGATCGTAACGTGGCAAATGCGCACATTACGCAGACGAACTTAGCGTTCATTTGCATTGTCGTGTCCGACCTCTCGGCTCGTTTACAGCAGTTTGGAGAGGAAACTCGCGTCGATAAACGGATGATTGAATTTCCATTCCTTTGTCAAAGGCTGAAGAAACCAATAAACAATTACAGATCAGTTTTACGCGTGTTTCAGGGCAGTGAAACTGTGCGCAAACTATCGCATACTGAGAACCGACAGCCCAGTGAGATGCTTTCATATCACAACAAACTCCTGAACTAAAATGTATACAGACCAACAACCAGGTTTTGTTGTAGGACTTACATTGTACATGAAGTACCCAAAAAAGCAACACCATGTCCATAAAACAGGACAATTATAGCCCAATGAGAAGCTGATTATATGGTTGATGGCACAGGCCACATAAAACACAACAAACAATTACTGTAATATTATTATCCATATTAGCAACCGCAGATGAATTTGCATCAAAATACTGATTCAGATGAAATAAAGACAAATCTTTCTTCTGTCCCTTTTAAAAGTTGATAAGCCTATTTAACTTATGAGTGATTATATGGTTAGTTGCCTTTTATTATTCCCTGCTGTCCACAGATTCAGTCAGAAAAGACCCTTTAACCACCAGCAGAGAACCAAACATATAGAATATAAAAAACTATTCACTATTTCCAACTACTTAACTAACTAGACAGATAACTAACTATCTGTCCATGCCACAATTAAACCATTACCCCACAACAAACACAGCTACAACCTCAAAACATTGGCTAACGTTCTCTCAAAGTTATCAAAAATAATCTTGTCGTAGAGTAAAAGGTTTCTAACATGTATATGTTAGAAACAACATTATATATAAACGTTATTTCTAAGTAGTTAGTGTAATGTTTTAACATGAATAACATTTAATACAAAATCCTTAATGTTTTAAACATTCCTAAAATGTTCCAAATATCGTTTGTTTTTTTTTAATAGAAACATTATGAAAACACACAAGCTAAAGTTGTTAGCAGCAACAGCAGCCTCAGATAATACGCTATGACAATAATACCGTATGAAACTCCTCGTGAATTGTAATGAGGGTATAAATGTTGCATAGCATTTATATTGGCCTGATGAATTATGCCGGTATGAATGGCATGAGTTCTCCAGCCCAGCGTTTGGTCAGAAAACCTGAGACATTCTGAATGATACATCAGTGTTTAATGTTTCACTCTGTTTGTTTGCGGCAGTGGTCAAGGCTGCACCAGAAGACACTAAAAAAAACCTATTGAAGATTGTGTTTCTGTTACACACACAGCACAAGAACTACCACAGCCGGCCTACATGCCGTGAGCCCACAGCTCGCTCCAGGGAAAGCACTTGTGGCTGGGCAGCGATGACCCCTCCACAGAACAAGCAGTTCAGAGGCTATCAGGATAAAACAACCATCTATCCTTTACGTGTAACTCTCATTTTCCCCGAGCATAGTCACAGCTGTTTGGCAAAAACCTTTCAAATGCACTTACAGAGATTTCTGCTTTCTCGGCTAACCTCTGTACCTGCTTTTTTAGCCATGTGAAGATAAATAACCGAGACGTCTATATCGCAAGTATTGCGATACACGGCATATTCTCTGTGATCTGTTTGTACGCTCTCAAACTATCATTCTCTGAAAAATGTTTTTAAAATTATCAAAAAAAAAACGTTCTTGCAGTGAGGTTAGTTAAATGGGTTTCCCACATTATATGTCTATAAAAAATGCTCTTCAGTAAGTAGTTAACAGAACATTTAAAAAATGTTGCAGAATTAAAAAAAGTCAAAACAACGTTCTTGTAACAAGCAGTAACATTGAAAGGACATCTTTAAAACTAGATGTTTTGAACATTTCTGAAACTTTAAAAATAAACTTTGTTACATTATGGAAATTCTAATAACCTTAAATTGTTAACCGGGCTGCGTTTACGTCTAGATCTGTGTCTGTTCCTCGTTTTCTGTGGCACAGTAAACTGCTCAGGTCCAGGGTGGAGAAGTTGAGCTGCTTTTTAAAAAGAATGCCCCTTTCTTAAAGGTCAGCAATTAAAAGGATCGCAAGCTCTCCAAGTTAGCTTAAACAAGGCCCAGTGTCGAGCCCTATATTGTTAAGACTCCAGAGGGAAAAAGTATCAAAATATTGCAATCAGTAAATAAATAATTGCATGTCAATGAAACAAACCTCATTAGAACCGTTGCTCTGCTTCCATTATGAAGGTTGCAGTGTTGACACAACTCCAAAAGTGCACTAATTGGAATAGTATTTCTCATTTATATTCACATTTATTCATTTAGCAGAATGCACAAGCAATTTATCCATACGAAAGGGTCACAGAAACATTGAAGGTTGGATAAGAGTGCATGAAAATGTCAAACTTTAAATTCGGTTGCTTCATTTGCTAATGATCTCAACACACAGCAAATGTTCCTTCAGTCTGAAGTCAGAAATGACAGACACGATTTTACCGTTTAACCTGGTGTTGGCCTTTTACAGGCTCAGGAAGCATTGAAAACACAGCTGCCTTCACAACAGAGAACTTCTGTTCCAAAACAAAGACAAACAAACAAACCACGCTTACAGCAACAAAAATAAAACAGCATTTTCAATTTTGAATGAACGGCACCTTTAAGAGAATACTCGGCTTGATGTGATACAAGCTTAACTGTTCATAACAGAATCAATCATATTGAGTCGCTCTTCAGATGCAATATAGTTATAATTGACTGTTGCTTTGATGCCGGTGTTTGGCATGTATAAATATTTTGTCAGGGTGGGACTGGTGTCTCTCCCTGCACTCTCTCAGTCTATCTTCTCACCTTTAGCCTTAATTAGCAAACCAGGAACACACAGAGAATGATAAATGCAAAAATGCAAAGCCCTTGTACTAATAATTATTCTAGTGATATTGCGGAGGGCTTTGCCCCTGTCAATAGCTGTGATGCTCAGAATGAGCTTCCTGGACCCGCACCAGTTCCACAGGCCCACTGGCACATGTGTGAACATGACACTTCTGTGCCCTGCTGACATCACACCCATGTTTAATCAGAACCCTCTGCGAATTTTGGCACGCGTGCTCACGTACGCCTGGAGCGTGTAACGCGCTGCCCTAACACACACACACATACAGCGCACCTTGTTTTTATGATGGAGAAATTAAACATGCTGGTATTGCTAATGTAGATCGGACTGGGACGGGATGTGATCATATGCACTGACCGTATGCGTCCACTGGCACCGACTGAGTGGAGCTGAGCAGCCGGTTCCGAATCGTTCTCTGTGGGGGCCTGGAATTGTGGGATTGAAGAAAAAATACACAGTTAAATGGTTTGCAAACAAGAGGCAAAAAACGTGATGAGGTCGGCACTCGCCGTGATCTGAGGTTGTGACAGATTAAACCATAGCTTGTTGCTAAAGTGAATAATTCCTGATTCCCTGTTACAGTCGTCATGTTGTTGTATGGTAGGAATAATTCTCTTAATATAATAATTCTGTGAAAAGCAAGAAATCCACAATGACAGAAGTTAAATAAACATTTATTTTGTTGTGACAGTGATGTGAACAGTTCTGTAACAGGGTTACGTTTGAGATCATCGCTGTCACAAGCTTGTGTTGGATGTAGAGCTTAAATCACATTGCAACACTGTAATGTGTGACTGAGATTTCTTGTGTAGCTTGAATGTTTTGATTGTGGAGAGGCTGGGTTAATGAAAGTCAATTAAATTTATACTGTATACTATAATCAGGCACATGTATGTCTGCTTAGCTTGTATTGAAAGCAATCATAGCCCATACAACAACACATGCTGTGCATTTGAAAACACACCCCCAACACAGGGGATGACCTACGGGCTTCTGAGAGGTATTAAGACGGTTTCCTCCGCGCTGGTGGACACACAGGGCGCATGATAAACTCACTGCTTAATAACATTGCTGATCTGTGGCTCTGTTACAGAATACAGCCGCAGGGCTGAAATAAAGTAGATTTGGTTACTGTTGCAATATATGTGTTTACGTGTCTGTGGACAAACATCAAGTTCAAGTTGTTTTGGTTCTACAGAAGTTACGCTAACAGACAGACCTGTTTTGAGTTATAATAACACTGAGGCTGGCGAGCAGAATTAAAAATGATCGAGCACTTCGTGGGATTTCTTGCGCTGCGGTGGAACGGTTTCACTAAGTGGAACGACTCAAATGATGCTTTCTGAGGTCTTGGAGGGATTGTTAATCACGGCGCGGATGACAGCTGTTTGTTAAATGAATTGCTCCAGTCTGAAAGATAAATAAACAATTGTTTTAACCCGCATGCTCTGTGACTGCGTACGGGATTGTCAATAAAGCATGCATGTCCATGCAACAAGCTGCTGAAAGCGACCGTTTCTGCATGTGCACTCACACCAACCATAAAATATAGATAAAAAAGAGCTCTTTATATAATTAATATATGACATTTGCCATCTCTCTGGAGAGGAGAGCTATCTGTTATATATTATATATTAGGCTGAATCTTGAGATGTGAGGGAAAATATTTAACTTGAAATCTAATATGCAGAGTTACACAACTGCAGCACCTTGTCACATGTGTCACAATTGATAATCTCCTGCACACTGTAAAAAAGGATTCAAAAGTACGATCATACAATTGAAGAAAAAGGCCAAGTACAAAACACATATTTGTACTACAGCCCTGACTAAATCGCATGCATCTAACACAACATGGCAGCCTGTTTGTCAACAGCCAAATTTAGATAATTACACATCAGTGTGTAACTCTGTGTTCCTTCCACTATGCACAGCTACACAATCACACAGCTTGCATTAGTTTATATGTACGGCTCTGTGCACATAGACAATCACACACTGTGCCCAGACAGAGACGTGCACAGCCATGCACAGAAAAATGTTTGACTTAATACTGCCATCTACAGAAAGCGACGTATCTCAGCCATAAAGTCTCTCCACAATTCTTCAAGTTTATGACTTGGGAACTGAATGAGGAAAGTAATGTGCATTACTTCATGGCCTTGAAAGATGAGAAGACAAATATGGACGAAGGAAAAAAGACAATATTTCATCCACACACCGCGGTTACGCTGCAGTCTGTGGCTGACAGGAGCCACCGCCGCAGTATTTCTGTATAATATAAAATATATCTCACTGCATTACAATCTAGTTAATATCTTCTGGCATTTGTTTGCCCATGGGAATAAAAATAACAACTAACATCTCTTTAACATCTCTAACATCTCTAATATCTCCATTGTTTCTCCTTGACAGAAATGAGATTAAATGGAGAGCCAGAAAATAGATATTCCTAATCTTAGAGTCTCCAAAAACATGATCTCAGTTATCTCTATATAAGCTTTTCCTCTACAGTTTCAGAAGAGATCTCAACAATGTCTTAAATTGTACTCAGATTGCCAACATATATAAAGAGTTTAATAAGAACACAAACAATTTTATATTCCATATTTTAAAACATGTGTGTGATGTTATCTGCATTAATTTTACAGCTTTAAATTATAGTAACGTGTCAACAATTCACTCGTGCGCTTTTATATTTATAAAGGAATTTTAAGAGAAGCATCTGAGACAAAATTGATCCCTAAATGAGACCTCATAATTTGCAACTCGTTCTTTTATATTCGCAACATTTCAGGCAGCCCTTAATTTGTGAAATTACCAGTAAGAATCTCATCTTTCTCTCTCTCTCTTTCTCAGTCGCTCTCATCATAAGAGATCCAATGGCAGCGTCTGCACAAACCACAAGAAAGAGGCAAGCAGTGGTGCAGTATAGCACAGTGGGGTGTAATGAATGAGGGGACGTCAATACCACCACACTGTAGATTCTGGCTGGGCTGGTCATTTTGTTCTTTGCTGGATGTCTGTGACTGGCTGTCCAATATTCTGTACAGCAGAGCTCTTTATGAAAGGAGCGGTGTCAGAGCCGACTGCCCTCACTCTTTCTCTGTAGTGCGGTAATGAGGCTTTATCACTTTGCCTGTGACAGGCCTGTTACGTTCCTCCATCGCTCTGTAATAAAGGTTGGCTGAGCTCCAGACGTCACAGAAGAGGCCCGCGGATGCTGAAGAGATGGACAGATGATGCTCGGTGGAATTGAAATTTCACCCAAAGGTATTTTTTCTGATCTGCACTTATGCACTTACGGATGACCGGCCGCACACAAGCGGACACGCTCTGAACGTTCCTCCAACGTGTCGCACCATCGATTGGTCATGGATGAGAAGTTTAGCTGGAGGCTCAGACGGGTTCCTGAGCACAATCACGGCTGGTCATCATAGCCAGCAACAGGAACTACAGAAGAGCAGAGAGAGACAGAAGGATAAAAGCGTGTGAGGGAAAAAACGCTTAGAGGCAAGAAGCAGAAGATGAGTGTGGGGCCAGGGGAGGAATCCACTGTTAGATACCTCACTAATGACTAATGAGCGCTTCTTCTGCGCTGATTGAGATTAAGAAGCACCGGACGGCAGGCCTGCAGGGGTCAGCAATGAGTTAAGACCCCTACCTTCAACGATCCACCGCCGGCCTTCATCTATCCATCTCATCATGCTACCTTTTCTTCCATTATCTGTTTTCTCTTTCACTGAATCACTCGGCACAGCTTAAACCCTCCCAGAGGCCTACAGTATATCAGATCCTCCTAAAACATATACGAGACTCGAGATTTTCAGGTACATTTAATGCCCAGTGATTATATATATATTTACAAAGAGAAAGACCAAGATAGAGAACAGTTGCATACAAACTCCTCCGCAATATAAACGTTAAATTTGTCATGCCAGTGCAGATATTAATACATAAATACATCAATATAGTATTTAATATATATAATGAGAACGATACTGTATGGACATACATCTAATGTTTATAGTGTCTCTAAATTATGTTTAAAACGTTATTGTTTATAGTGTGAACGTGCGTTTACACATCAAGAACCAAAAATTGTGTTCAATTACAATAATAACAATATATACAATGAATTGTAAATTATAATAATAGTTAGTATCGTACCTGAAGATGCTGCTGTATCTTAGTATATAAATGCTATTTGACTATTTGACTATTTTGAGTCTGTTGTATTCAATATGAAGATTATATGAGTTTATTCATTGTTTTGAAAAATACAACACTAAATGAAAACACATAAATGACTTAATATTAAATTCAAAATGTTCCCCTAAAAATAGAATCAAGATTTAAAGAAAAAATAATAAACAACAGTGTCAGTCAGCAATTAGTTTGGCAGAAAGTCAATGTTTTTCCGAGAGATTTGATGCCACTAACCTGCTTAACTGACAAATCCAGTGATGGTTTTTCTCAAAACCAGTCACCAGTTTTTACTAAACCTGCTTTTTAAAATAAACAAGCCAGAATAATGCCTTGCATAGACTCACGCTGGAGCTGTCAGTTTCCAGCGCTTGCCAGTTTTGTGTGCACCAGGCGGTGTGAAAGGGTTGTGGACAGGTTGTGAGAGGGCCGTCTGAGGTTTTTAACCACCAGTTTAATGGTGAACACCTCAGAATTTAGAGGTTTCTCATTGGTGTTATGGTCCAGTAAACCTCCAAATGGACTGACCGGTGCCAAAGTGAGTCCTTTGAGTTGCATTGGCTCAAAACATCTACATGGATACACAAACAGGCACCAAAGCTGTCTGCGTGACACCATTAAAGCACCATTATGCCGGCATGAGGCGACCACAGTGAGAGAGTCATACAGCGCGTGATATACCTTGATCTTAACCTTTGGCTCCGCACAAGAATATAAACAGCCAATTCAAGTCAATGGCCAATATCAAAAACTTGACATTTGACCAGCCTCTGCATTCTTCTCTAAACATTCTGTCATTTCAAAGGTCCAGCAGTCAGGATTAGAAACTCATTTTATTCAAGGCTCTTTTACTGCTGCCTCTGTCAATACTGCCTGACAGGGAGGGAAAATTCATTCCATTCCATTTGCAGGGCTAGAATTATTATGTTTGCGGTTGCTAAATACTCCCTTCACCTCAGGTCGGCATCGTGCCATCTAGCATGAGGGGCCACGGCCGGAGAAAGTGTAGGAGAGACCAAACTCAGAAGATGATCTTGAGAAATTATTCTGAGAATTTCTTCCTTTATCAGCTGAGACTGTTTAAAAATATTAAGGTCAAATTAAAATATACTTTTCTCAATTTGTATGAAATATTGCAGTGTATTGCAAGTCTTTATTTTGTTTTACATTCATTTGCCTTTGTTGTCTTTAATCAAAATCTGGCACTGCTTGGGCGGAGCCTAAACATTAACCACTCCCCCAACGATCAGACACTTCAAGCTTTAAAATGTCTACTGTTTTAGATCCAATCCATTTGTCTGTTTTGCGCTGACATACATCACAACACTGAAGTCTGTGGTAACGTCAGGTCCACACAAACTGTAAGAATGATTGTAAAGTGCTTTATTGGCGAGGCACAATGTAGCATTACATTTTGAATTAAAGTTGCTGAGTATGAACAGCCTGTCTGGCTGCTGTTTATATCCAAGGGTGATAATATTCATTCGTCTCGGTGTGTATTGATTGGATGGCTGCTTTATTAATATGCAACTGGGGTATTAATTGTATAAGAACCCTGTTGCCAGACTGCAATCAATTTTGTAATTTGAACACTGGAACTCTGTGATATCGGATCTGTTTGTGGTCGCCAGCAAGTGTCTGAAAACACACGGTGTGAAAAGGAGTGGAAAGTGAAAGAGGAGAGTCGGAGGGTGAAATAAACGCTATGGCAAAAAGCTCTCAGCGCTTTCAAATACCTTTAATGCTGTTTTTGAGAAGCTCACGGGTGAGAAATGTTATACCTCAGAGTATAGTTAGTGTGAGCAAAACAGATCAATGAAACCATAGCTTCTCACCAGAACTTCCTCTGTACCAGCAAACAGAAGTTACGCTTTTCCTAAGAGAGGATTTGTTACTGTTTTCTTTCACTAACAGCAGGTCTATATAGAAAGATGAAGTAGGGTCTATATACACTGTACAGGTGGTGAAATGGCTGTGCTCCCGGTTTTAGTGGCCGATCTTACAGCTGTATCTCTTTTCATTATTAGCGATCCTCACAACTGGCCATAGCTTCTGAGAAATATCCTCACAAATGGGACGCGTTCCTGGTGAAAATAAGATTCTAATTTGACAGAATACATTTTCTTATGCCTAAAAATTAACCTTTCAGAGAGAAACCGCTTTTATATCAACTGCATAAATGAAAAAGATTATTAATGCATGAATCATATTCACTCAGAACAGCATTTTTAATTTTATACCTGCATGTGTGGTACAAATAAAGCAGTAAAATGAGTTTCTGCACTCAATAACTCAATAAAAAGTGTTTATAGATCACATGTCCTTTATGTCTTTACTTCCTCGAGTCTTGTTAATGCTTGTGTGCATGAATTTAAATTTAAAACGACTAAATCCAGAATTTATCTTACATTTACAGGCACGTCTCAGTTGTGGTCGTATCTGTCCAGTTGCACAACCCACGAATACCATTAGTAGGCATAAAAAACAGCGCAAATGAAGATTCATCAGGTGTCAAGAACTCAAATAAGCGTCCCAGACTTCTCACTGAATCGACAATGTGAATCGATGTGTAGGCGAACGGCTTAAAATTTCTGTGCATCTATGACAACTCTGGCTGTCAGTGGGTCGATATTTTTTGATGGGCTTTGAGCATTCGCCTTCCACCTGTGTGTCAAATCAGCCTTTTTCATTAGACCTCAGCGGGCTATGCCTAAACACAGCTGTCAACAGGAAGTCACTGTTTACAGTTCATAAATGAGAGGGCTAAGATTTATCAGGCCTGACACTTTGTGGTCAAAGAATGCCACCTCTTGCATCTGCCTGTATGATTGATCGAGTGAGGCAGCGTCAGCCGGAATCCATCCTTTAGTTAGTTTGAACCACAGAACAGAATATTGTCTCGGGTGGCCGTACAGTGTTAAATATTGAATGTTTCTATTTGCGAATTCTCACACCAGTGGGCATTAGTGTTGAGTGCAATTGTTCTTCCTCTAAACTCACGCCGAAGTCCATTATCTCGCTTTACGGTGAGATTTACGGTCAACTCAAAAGAGAAAAAGAGCATTAGCAGATTTCGCCACTCAAGCGTGTTTTATACTCCCACTTTTTTTTGCAGAAGTCATACTTACTTTGTTTTTTACACACTCTCTGTTGTCTGAGATGTCCTCTGCCCACTGAGTGACACTTTACAAATTAGTTTCTCCCAAACTGCTCAGCTGAGTAGAAATGAAAATACCTGACTGCAGAAATTCCAATATAAACTGACAATGGAGATGCTATACAAAAGAGTCGCCTAAAAAGTCTGTTCGCTGCACTTAGGAATATAAAATAGGGCTTTATTGCAGAGGTTGGCGGTGTTTGACTTAAGATGTTAATCATGCAAATGAGGCATAAACAGGAAGTCATGGAGGAACATTTGCAGGTTGAAACAGGGTTTAGTGACTTCATAACAAGCCTGAGAATCTGAATGTTTAGTGGCTCTAATTGTCCTCAGTTTTTCACAAATACACTTTGATATCATGTTACTTATGTTGAAGCATTACAGTCAGAAATCAAAACCCTATTATAAATGAGAACTAGTTGCATCTACTAACCCCCTCTGAACATATTCTGGTAAAACAAAATGTTTATAAAATGAAAACAAAATGAAGCAGCTCACATAATATTAAAGAGAATATTTTCCTAACATTTCTAAAAGTAAAATTAACGTTTAAAATGTTCTAGGAAATTTGAAAACGTCCAGTTTTAGATTTTTAACATTACTGTTCTGTAATATTAAAAAAAAACACTAACATCTTGTAGATGTGATATATCACATCTATATCACTCTAGAATATGTATTTATACATATTTCACAGCTTAAGTTGAATAGAAAGTCAGTTTGTTTGAATCAGACAAATCCTTTCTTTTGTCATGTCTGTGATTGACGTGAGGGAAAATTCCAGGGTTGAAACTTTGCAATGGCTTAAAGCTCTTTACACTTTCTGTGACTCCTGTCATGCGCTTATGCAACTTAATATGCACATTAACATTTAAGAAAATGTGCAGATATTTGCAACAAATGTCTGTAATGTGCAATTACAGAACATTTAAATCAACCGTGCGGATGGAGCCACTACTGGTTTGCATGAATTCCTGACAGCATATGAAAGGGGAGTACAAGAAGTTTCACGCTCAGAAGATTTAAATGAGAACAGTTTTTGACCCATCGCTGTGGCCCGATGCAATTTTTAAAGATTTGCAAATATGCAAATGAATTCACAGAAGTGCTGGAGTGAGAGAGATGCCAGAGAACTGGGTCCCTCATGATTAAGATCTCCATCTTTCCCCAGGTGAGTTGGTCTCCAGAGACGTTTCATCTTACTGATGCTTTCCTGGATATTTGTCGCCATGCAGCGAACGACAAAAAAAGCCCCTAAAACGGCTCTATATGAGAACGTATTTGTTTATTTGTTTATTATTGTCTTATGAGGAGCATAAGTGCAATAAATATGCTGTGCTTGTCTACTGTCATGCACCCTTAATAGTGTGACGTTGCTTCAATGCACAATTGAATAGTTTAATGAACGTGTGGAAGTAAATAAAAGTCAGTGAGTGTCCCAAAAACCTGCTTCTGTCTGTGGAACAAACTTCAGGATCTGCACAAGTTCACAAGATGCTTCCAAGCAGCCTTTCTTTCTTTATTTCTGAGAAATAATTGCAGTAGGAGGCTGGACATGTTGTTGATGAAGAATGATTTGAGCATCTTCTGTGAAATGTAAAGATCTGTTATAGTATTGTTTCAGAAACAATTGTTTTCAGTTACGAATGGTTACAATGACAATACTGTACGGTTTGGAAGACCCCTCGTCCAATCAGATTCGAGGAGCCGAAATGCAGTTCAGTGAGCTGTGCAATTTAAAGTCTTACTGTGGATTTGTAAGGCAGAAAAGTTTTGAGATAAACCACCTATGCATTGTTTCATAATTAATAAGCTTACAGAAACACCGGAGAGAAGCTAAAGCGTGTGCAGAAGTCTCAGAGGTAATTAGCACCTCAATGTTCATGCAACTTCACAGAATTCTCCGGAATAATTGTTTCTTCCACCCCAAGGATTTCATCAACCTCTGTGTGGCAAAATAAAGGTATGGAGGAAAAGTCTGAACTGTTGTGTAACTTTCAGTGGAGCCTGAAATGAAACACGCTTCAGACCCGTAAACCCTGAAGTGGTGAGAAACTGCTTGTCTTTAAACAATGACCACGAGATCCACAGGAGATGAACGGCTGAGGCGATAAGCAACAATAGCTAAATAATTTCTATTGCTTTAAAAGCAGAGCTAGGAGAAAAGACAATAAATTCACAATTAAGAAACACAATTACAAACTTCTAAAAATGTTTATTTATGAGCGCCGTATCAAAAGCAGAAAAGCTGACATCTGTCACTTAGTAAACAAAACGCCTGAAGACGCCCTCATGCATTATTTCATTTATAAAACATTTAAGTTATAATAGTTTTTTATTATTATTATATTTTATTCTCACGGTTTCTTTAATGCGTCTTATCTGACTGGCTAGGAAAGTCATTTCACAGGCAGATCAGAGAGTTTTCACAAAATGAAACGGCGTAACGTAAAATAGATCTATCCACTGTGGTTTGTTTAAACAGAAGGATGCTACCAGCAAGGACTGCAGATACCAGCAAACCAAGACAAGATCAAGGGAGTTGGAATTATCATTGTCGTAACACTCTGTGTGTTTATATACAGAGGCAAGAGGCCCACGGATGTGCAGGAAACTATTCATACTCTCAAATATGTGAGCTTTCAGATCCAAAGGCAATTTCACATGGACAAATGAAATATTGATTTAAGTAATTGAAGCCCCAAAGCAGCAACAGTTTTGCTTTTAACATCACAGAATTCAGTTTCTATCCAGCCCACGCCGTAACAAACAGATCATTGTGTTAAAATGCGTCTCCTATTTTATATTCTTAACAGGCTTTAAGAGTTTCTAACAGAGGTGCTCGGTAAATGACTAACTAATGGCCGTCGTTTGGAGCAGAACTATGTTTGTTTGTGCTTGTTTTCAGTGCAGGCCAACACATCAACACTCCAGATATTGGCCTTCATCTGAAGTCTGACTGGCACACCGCTAGACAATACATGAGATAGACAACATATGAGATAGACAACATATGAGTTAGACAACATCACAT